>PVLD010012911.1:0-58218 GCA_004027595.1 Dinomys branickii | reverse complement strand
GTGTAACCTGAGTAACAAAGATGAAGGTAACATTATGTAGGACAGCATCCAGAGCTAATTCCCTTCTATGTTCTCTGTAATTCTGTATTTCCTCAGTCGTTTTTGTATTAGCAGAAATGAAGATAACTTTATATTATACAGCATCCAGTGTAAATTCCCTACTATCTTATCTATAATTTGGTATTTCCTTTAATGTTTTTGTGTTAACTAATGTGAAAATAACTATGTAATAGAACATGCAGTTCTAATTCCCTACTATATTCTCTATAACTTTGTATTTTCTGTATTGCTTATGGCTTTTCTCGTTCATATGTCTCCATTCTTTTGTCTTTAAAATAAAATTTAAAAAAGAAAAAAAAAAAAGAAAAAACAGAAAAAAACCCAGATGTGTATGCGCGCGCGCGCACACACACACACACACACACACACACACACACATTCATGCACTCTCTCCCTCTCTGTCTCACACATCAAGGGAGATAAACCCAGAGATAAACCATATTAGTTATTTCAAGTTTTTATAATTTATTAGATACGTCTTTACCAAAATATTGGTAAAGATATCTTTACAAAAATGCTAAATAGTTCCCAGAATATTAGAATCCTCTAAGATGAACAAAACAGGTCATGAAAAACATTGTACAGCAGGAAAGTTGTTGGAACCAGTGTAGTTTTAGCGAAATTTCTGCTCATGGTGATATCTTAACAAAACCCTAGTAGCATATTACAACCAGGATGTTGACACTGATGCAGTTAAGATTCACAGCACTTCCATTCTCGTGAAGATCTTTTATATGACCCTTTAAAGCTATACCGACCTCCCTCCTCTAACTCCTAATCACTGGCAGTCATTATTCTGTTCTTCATTCTTATAATTTTGCCATTTCAAGAATGGTATATAAGTGGAATAATAATCTTTTGTGATTGGGGTTTTTTGTTCATAATTGGTTGGAAATTTACACTGTTGTTTCAAGTATTCAGTAGATTTTATTATCAAGTAGTATTCCTTTGTATGTACCACAATTTTAAATGTTCAGTTAGGGAAGATTATCTGGTTGTTTTTAGGTTTGAGCTAGAATGAATAAAGTTGTAATGAACATCTGTGTTTATAGGTTTTGGTTTGAATATGTTTTTATTTCTCTGAAGTAGCTACCAAAGAGTGTAATTGCTGAGTTGTATCGTTTTTGTATATTAGTTTTTGTAAGAAACTGCCAAAATTTCTAAAGTGGTGGTACCATTTTATATTCCCTTCAGCATTGTATAAGTATCCCATTTTCTGCATCTCTGTCAACAACAACTTCTTATGTTTTTGTGTTATTTTGGTTTTGTCTTCGTTTTTTTTTAAGTTTTAAAATAAAACAAAATTTGGATAGATTTGCACTAATACTTCCTTGTGGTTTTAATTTACATTTCTCTAATGAGTAAGGATGTTATTTATCTTTTCAAATACCGATTTACCTCTCTATAACCTATTTTTTGAAATATCTGTTCATCTTTTTTTAACCTATTGATTAGATTGATTTTTACTGTTGATTTTTGAGAATTTATATATTCTAATTGTCGTTTGGTGAGATGTTTTAGTCTATTTGTGTGGCAATAACAAGTATTTGTTATTTGGTAATTTATAGGGAGCAAAAATTTCTTTTCTCACAGTTCAGTTCAAGAGGCTGAGAAATCCAAGATCAATGTGTCAGCATTTGGAGAGGGCTTTTTGCATCCTTCAGAGAGGAGGGATGCAAAAATCAGAGGGCAGAAAAATGAAGAGGGACTGAACTTGCCCTTTTATATTACTAATCCCACCCATGAGGACACAGACCCCTCAAGGCCATATCACCATGGTCCCACCTCTTAACACTGCTATAACCCCAACCAAATTGTAACATGAGTTTTGGAGGGGACAAATATTCACAACATAGCATCAGATAAATGATTTGCGGAGAACAGTAGTCCTCCTTTAATCCATGGTTTGACTTACTGTGGTTTCAGTCAGCTGTGGTCCAAAAGTATTGAATGAAAAATTCCAGAAATAAGCAATCCATAAATTTTAAATTGCACACCGTTGTGAGAAACATGATGAAATTACATGTTCTCATCCCTCTCCGTTACATTTGTCCTTTTGCCTCAATCAAACTTCTCTGATACTTATACTGAAACTTGCTTTTTGTATTTCTCTCATGTATTTTTTTGCATTCTTTATTAACCTTGGTTGAGTCTTTGGCAGTCGTTTAAATTTTCTCCTGGTATATTTTTAGATAATATATAATCCTACCTGATCATCCCCTGTATGTGTGTGTGTGTGTGTGTGTGTGTGTGTGTGTGTGTGTGTATACTTCTAATATTTAATTATTTTACATACTCATGATACATAAAATGTATATTTACTCTTTAAGCATGACTCTTGTCCATGTTTAATTTAAGCTTTATATTTATATAAATTCAGCTTCTCTTTTATGTGCAAACTTTTATTTTAGTTCTTAATTTTTATCCCAGTCAATATAATAATCCCATTTTAATCAATTGTTGTTACCAGATGACAGTCTTAATTTTTAATGAACATAGGTTTATGAGATTAAGGGAAATGAACTTTCTTATATATTTCTAGTTTGATGAGGTTTAATCTATGTCTAGTGATAAGAAATTTGTTTACTATCTTTCTATCAACAGAGAGTGTGAAGGTCTTTCAGTAGTCCTTCCAATATTAAAATCTCTCACTACATAGCCAAAACGAACATGCAGATTATAACTCTTTCTGAATTTATTCAAACTGTACATTCAGAATCTGAAGAAATGACCATAGTTTAGGCTTATGGCCTCATGGGCTCATGAAATAAACCCCAATTAAATTCCATTTATCACCTGACCCTGATAGGCTTACACTCTGACTGTAAGAAGTAATTCTGACATTATAGGACCTTAAGAACTTGTGCTAGCTGAGAACCAATGTTTAATTATCTATAAATCTTAATATTTTCCTCTCAGTTCACAAGGTAATAGGAAGAATGCAGTTAGTTTTTATTTGTGATATTATTGCAGAGTGCTTCCAGAGTGTCAGGCTTCCTTTTTTATTTGGAGAAATTTCTAGATTTGTAGGTTTATTTAGGTTTGGAGCATGATCACGGGGCTGTTATTCTCTGCTCTAGTGGTTCAAGTTAACTTGCTACTTGCCTGACCAAATTACAGGCACATTTTACTTACTCAGATTTGTTGTATAAACGTTTTTAATTTTTTAGAGTGGTGTTCGGTTTGCAGCAAAATTAAAAGGTATATTAAATTCCCGTGATGACTCAGCCACCTCCCCCCAAGCCTTCCACAGCACGAGAGTGGTACATTTGTTAGAACTGATTAACTTGCATTGATAGGTACTATTATTCAAACTTCACAGTTACATTAGGGTTCACTCCGCTTTGTGTATTCTGTAAGTTTTTACACTATACAGTGACATTTTATAGAATATTTTTACTGCTAAAAAAATCTCCTGTGCTTTGATTCTTTATCCCTTCCTCTCTCCTAACCTCTAACAAGTGTTTCTTTTCCTGTCTTCATAATTTTGTATTTTCTAGAAAGTTATATAATTTGAACCATATATTGCTGTTTTTTCAGATTAGCTTATTAATATGCATGTATATTTCCTTAATGTCTGTTCCTTACCTGATAGATGATTTTACTTATTCACCTTAAATAGTGGGCACATCTGTTTAATACTGAAGAACTCATAATCATGTAGCCATCACCACTGGAAACATATTATATTAGACTAACATCTCCAGACCAGCAAGTCATAGTTACAGAGACAATGCAGTTGCAGAGACAGTTTCTCTTAATTAATTTTATTCATACAGTGTATGTGTGTGTATATATATATATATATATATATATATATACAGTGATCACATTTATCATAGAGAATTTATACCTATACATAATTCCCTCTCTTCCCTTTCACCTATCTTCCCCTCATTTAGAAAAGCTTTGTTTCCATTTTTTCCTTCTATTTTTCTTATTCTTTTTCCATTTTCCCTTCCCCCCTCCTTTGTCCCCCTTCCCATCTGAACATTTTCTTCCTATTTCCCCATATCTATTACACGTTTTGGTCCTTATTTACCCTTTCAGTTTCTCATGTAAGAGAAACAATATATTTAAACAGGTGTGTGATTTATTTCACTTACTATGGCCTCAATGTACATCCATTTACCTAATATCTCCAATTTATCTTTATGACAGAGTTCTCCATTGTATAAAAAAATACCCACATCTTTATTATTCATCAGTTGATGGGCATTTAGACTGTTTCTAGAATTGAGCTATTATAAATTGTGATGCTATAAACATGGTTTATAAACATTATGGCATCACTGTGGTTTGATGCTTTCAATTCTTTTGGAATGATACTCATAGCTGGGTCAAATGGAACCTGTAGTTTTAGTGTTTTTGAGGAATCTCCACAGTGATTTCCACATGGTTTGCACATGTCTATACTCCTGCCAACAGTGCAGAAGTGTTCCTTTTTGCCCACAGGCCCATAAACAATTGTTATTGGTTGATTTTGTAATCATAGCTATTCTTTCTGGATTGAGATGGTTGTTTCAGTGGTTGTTATAATTTGCATCACTTGAATGACCAATGATGTTGAACATTTCAAATATATTTATTGTTCATACTTCTTCATCTCAGAAATGTCTATTCATTTCGGGTGCCCATTTTTGGATTGGGTCTTTAAATTTGGTGGGTCTGATTTTTTTTAACTCATTACATATTCTAGGTATTAGTCCGTTGAGGAAGGGCTGGAAAATATTTTTCTTATTCTATGGGTTGTCTCTCTACTCTGTTGGTTTCTTTTGCTATGCAAAAGGTTTTTAGTATAAGATCCCAGTTGTTGATTCCTTGTAATATTTCTGGTGAGGTTGGGGTTTTGTTCATAAAGCCTTTTCCCACAACTATATCTTCAAGAGTTTTACCTCTTCTATCTTATATCAGATTAAGTATTTCTGTTTTAATATTTAGATCTTTGATCTGTTTCAATTTTAATATAGTGCATGGTGAGAGATACAGTAGGTCTAGGTTTCATCTTTGGTGTGTGTAACAGCAGTTTTCCCGGCACCATTTATTAAAGAGGCTATCTTTCTTCCAGTGAAAGCATTTGCCCCTTGTGAAAGACAAGGTTGTTGGGTGTGTTTGAAGTTGTTTCAACGTTTTTTACTCTTCCATGGATCCAAGGATCAGGGCTCTGGGGCCCCTGTCGTGTCCATGTTGCCCAGAATTGCTTTTATTATTCTATGTCTCTTCAGTTCCAAATGAATTTAGAGATTTGTTTTCTCTAGTTCTGTGAGGTATGCTAATAGAATTTTGATTGGGATTTAATTAAATGTGTATGAAATTTTGGACATATGGCCACTTTCAAGAATTTGGTTCTTCCTACCCAAGAGCAAGGAATTAAATCTGTATGAAATTTTGGACATATGGCCATTTTCAAGAATTTGGTTCTTCCTACTGAAGAACAAGGAATATCTTTCCCTTTCCTGATAGCTTCTTCCATCATCTTTTTTCAGAGTACTGTTGTTTTCAATGTAAAGATAGTTTACTTCCTTTGTTAGATTGATTCTTAATGTGATTCCTACTGTGACAGGTGTGGTTTCCCTAATTTCTCTTGCACTGAGTTTCTTATTTGTGTACAGGAATGCTGTTGATTTTTAAGTGTTGAGTTTGTATCCAGCTACACTACTGAATTTTGGTAGAGTTTTTGGGTTTTCTATGTAGAGTATCAGGTCATCAGCAAACAATGATGATTTAACTTCTTCCTTTCCTGTCCTTATTCATTTTCCTTCTCCTCTCTAGTTGTTCTGGCTCATATTTCCAGAACTATATTGAGTAGAAGTGGTGATAGTCGACATCCTTGTCTTTTTTCTGACTTTAGAGTAAATGTTTTAAGGTTCTGACCATTTAGCTGATGTTGTCTGTTGGTTTGTCACAGATGGCCCTTATCATACTGAGATAATTACCATCTGTTCCAATTTTCTATAGGGTATGTTGGAGTTTGTCAAATGCTTTTTTCTGCATCTATTGAGATGACCTGTGATTTTTGTCCTTGGTTCTGTTAACATGGTGTATTCTGATTTGTGTATGTCGAACCACTCTTGCATCCTTTGGATGAATCCTGTTTGGTCATGGTGTAT
Organism: Dinomys branickii; assembly: GCA_004027595.1. Lineage (NCBI taxonomy): Eukaryota > Metazoa > Chordata > Mammalia > Rodentia > Dinomyidae > Dinomys > Dinomys branickii. The sequence continues at coordinate 52,048 of PVLD010012911.1, read as the reverse complement.
AATCTTTTTCATGAGTTGCTGCATTCTGTATAAGTTTACTGAGGACTTTTGCAGGTGTGTTCTTTAAAGAGATTAGCCTGTAGTTCTCTATTATTGTTGGATCTTTCTCTGGTTTTGGCATCTGGGCAATGTTTGCTTCCAGAAATGAATTTGGGAGTACTACTTTCCTTTTAATTTCATTAAAGAGTTTGAGAAGTAGTGGCATTAGATCTTCTCTAAATTTCTTAGAGAATTCAGCCATGAATCCATCAGGACCTGGACTTTTTTCTTTGTTAGTAGGTTTTTTATTACTTGAGTTTCACTGCCTGATATTGGAATGTTTAGAATTTTTATATATTCTTAATTCACCTTTGGTGATTCATATGTATCTAAGAATATGTCCATTTGTTCTATTTTCTATCTTATTACAGTACAGGTGCATGAAGTAGGTATCGATGATCTTATTAAGGATTTCTATAAGATCTATTGTGATTTCACCCTTTTCTTTCTCAATTGCATGTATTTGAGTCCTTCCTTTTTTGATAAAGTTGGCTAATCATTTGTCTATTTAATCTTTCAAGGAATCAAGTTTTTGATTCATTGATTCTTCTTATTCTCCACTGCTTTAATTTCTGCTCTGATTTTTACAATTTCCTCCCTTATATGTGCTTTGGGTTTAACTTGCTCTTTTTTTAGTAGGTTGAGGTTCAACATTCATTTGTTTATTTGAGCTGGCTGTTTTTTTTCTGATGTGGACATTCACCACTATAAATTTTCCTTGTAGGACTGCTTTTCATGTGTCCCATAAGTTCTGATATGTTGTATTAGCATTATAAACTGTAGCACAGCCCAGAAAATAACAAACTGTGGTTCCTATTAATTTTCTACGTTTAACCATATGAATAAGATTTATAGTTATATGACAAAATCTAAAACAAACCAGAAAATTTTATACAGGAAATGCCCCTTAATTGAGTGATTTTACCTGTCAGGGCAAAAATTTAAAAGAGAATGAAGGAATAAACAGAGAACTAGGGAAGAGAAAGAGATTAGAAGCAAGATTAAAGAACAGAAGTTTACTTAAGCTTTTACAGGCTGGAGAAGGAGATAGGAAGGAAACAGGAAACAAAACTGAACTGAACAAAAAAAACCCCTAAAAACTTTCCACAGTCATGAAAAGACAAAAATATACAGTTAAACAAAAAGAGATTTCTCTGTTATTTCAAGCCTGTCATCATCATCTGGGGTCTATAGCTTCATGGTAATGTCCATTTAAGGTCTGCCTCTTCTATCACTGATAGGCCAGGGAGGCAGACAGAACTCAAATTTGTATTTCATGATCCCTGTAAATTGTAGGATTAGTTTGAGGGTACTGTATAATCACAACAAGCCTGTAGTAGGAATATAGTGGGGTGCTGATTCAGCTCTGCAGAAGTTTAGGCTGACCCCAGTCTCTAGTTGTGGGCCTATGACCCAATTTGTTCAGCCCACAGCACTATGAGTGTTTTTTGCCAGCTTACCTGGGCTTCTCAACCCTGGGCCTCTCCTAGTGCTGCACCTTACCCTGACAGTGGGAGCCCCAAGATGAATCCAACCCAGTGCTGCTCTGAGTACTAGGTTTAGGTGGCCCCAACCCAAAGTGGTGTCTTGTCAATCACCCTATCCTAGGCACGTTTGGTTTGGAGTCATTCAACAGCTACTGCAGCCCATCACACCCACTGCTCTGCTCCACTGATGCCTTTCTCTGTGTAGGCCTCTAGGGATCACTACCAGTACCACTTTATAGGCTTGAGTCACTTCTCTCATGCCGTGAATTGGGTGTCATGGAGAATGTGCAGTTTGCCTCCTTCTTCTGCATTGATGTTCCTCATCTTGCTTTCCCTATGGGCTCTAATAAAGACAGTTAATATAATGGGAATCATAACACATGACTGTGATTCCAAAACTTGGGAGGCTGAGGTAGAAGGATGGCCAGGAGTTTGAGGCCAGCCTGGATTACATAGTTCAAGGCCAGCCTGAACTACATAGCAAGACCCTGTACAAACAAACAAACAAACAAACATACTATTAAATCAGCTTACTGACAGTTATTTTCATAGTGAAGTGAGTTCTCTGGTTAAAAATAATACTTTTGGAGGATACCATTTTGTACGTGAGGCATTCAGCAAGGATAGAAGTTAGTATAGGCATTATGGGCAGGCAGAGTATGTTTGATTTATACCTAAAGTTATACAAATGGGAAGAATGTCCCTTCTCTGAGAATTTTATGGCTCCCTGGGTTGCAGCAATTCTGTTCTAAAGATGTTTATCACATTATAGGCATACAACACTTTAAATTCCTTTTTCCTACTGAATAAATTCTGTAGTTTGTTGTATTTCCCACTCTGACCAAATCTCTTCATTTTTATCTTGAATACTTTTATACACATGCCCAGTTCTTTAGTAGAGTTATATGTTATTTACTGTTATATCCTTTTCACTCATGTGGTTATTTTTGCTTCTTAGGTTATTCCCCATCTATCATGTTGAAACTTTATTTCATAGTTCCACTGTAATGTATCTTTTCTCAGCACATGGGGAAAAAGCTGATTTAGCCTGTGAAGGCTCATAATATTTTGGATTTCTTTGCAACTTTTCATAGTTTAGTTACTCATCCAAATCCTTTCCTCTATGGTCTTATTTACCCAATTCATTTTAAAATAAGAAAGTTGAAATTAAGAGTTTTAGACTTCTTTTTTTCTATAGTTATACACCAGAGATATAGCAGAAGAAAAAGAAAAGATTAAAACCAAATCTCACGTCTGTAGAAGGAAACTAATTTAATGCTTTTCTTTTTGTTATTTTATAAGATTGAGAAGTTAGTCTTCTTTTTTATTAATAATTATTAAGGGAAATTTTCATAGACTATTTATGATGATAGTGATTATCTTATATATTTGATATTTATTTTTAATAGGAAAAACTCCAAAGAGAGATGAAAGAATACATAGGTACAATGAAAGAAAGAAAAGACAAGGTAAGAGATTTATATACTTCCGTTTTCTGATTTATATAATTCATTTTCTGATATATACATAGAATTAATTTTAAGTAGGAAAGTAATATCTAAAATATCTCAGAATTTTATTTCCTAATTTATTTCTTGCTATTAATTAAAAATCACTAGCTAAAACCTTTAGCACATTTGTCCTTTGGAGATTTAGAGTCTTTATAATTTATATTGATTATCCTAAATTAGGTACTTCTATCTTTTCTCTTAAAAAGTTCCTAACATTTGATGGGAAAAATTGTTCTAAAAAGGGAACTAGGGAGGAGGAGAGGGAAAGGAAGGGAAAAGAAAAAGAGTTCATACTCTTAAATGAAGTAAATCAAAAACACATGTTTAAATATCATGTTATTTCTCTGTTGTGAGAAACTGAAAGGGTAAATAAGGACCTGTAATAGACACTGGGAAATAGGAAGAAAATATTCAAATGGGAAGAGGAGCCAAGGGATAGGGGAGGGGGAAAGGAAGGAAGGGAAAAGAATAGAACAAAGAAAATGGAAACAAAGCTTTTATAAATAAGGAGGGATAGAGGGGTTAAAAGGAAGAAAGGGGATTGGGGAAAATAGAATCAAATTATATCATGTAAAGGTATGTACTCCCTCTGAATGTGATTATTATGTGTATCTAAAATGTAGCATAAAAAAATTTCTAAAGCTTGGAGGAGGTATAGCTCAGTAGTAGAGTGCTTGTCTATCTTGCAAACTCCTGGTTCTTTCCCCAGCCCTGAACAAAAGCCTTTTAAAGCTTGTATTTAGATTATATCTAATTTGAGTTTTGAGAGAACTAAATAAAAAATATTTTGAGCTGGATATGGTGATACATGCCTGTAATTTCAGCACTCAGGTGGTTGAAGTAGGAGGATTGCTATGAGTTTGGGGCCAGCCTGGTCTACATAGTGAGTCCCTGCCTCAGAAATCAATCATTCAATCAGTTAACCAGTTTCTATCATCTTTGCTCAAGTTCTGAACCAACTGAGAAAGACAAAGGAGAACCAACAGAATATTTTTATTGTTAATAAATTAATATTGAAGAGTGTGATTTATAACTGAAGTCAAGAGAATTTCTCAGTTTTTAAATCCCTGATTAGATGGATTTACTTTTTGTGTTATAAGTGAAGCTTGACTAGGACAGATCTACTCTTTTGATGCCTTGCTTCTGTATATTTATGCATAAAGCAGAGTAAATGTGTCCTTGTTCAGGGTGAGGGGGTAGCATAAAGAGTTATACTGTATTCAGTTTCTTTTTCTTTTTGAGACAAAGTCTCAGTGCACAAAGTGCATGTCTGTAGTAGTGAATCATGGGAAATACAGCATTCAGAAGCAAATGTAACTTGTAAGGAAGTGTGTGTTTCCTTGATGTTATTATGAAGGATAGGTATTCCTTAATGGGTGAAGATTTCTTTTAGTCTGTCAGGACATTATCAATTCCCTGATACAGCCACAAGATGGTGGCACAGTGTAAATTGCTGTTCCTAGGCATATTAGGAGTAATTTTTTTTTTTTTTTTTTTTTTTTTTTGCGGTACTGGGGATCGAACTCAGGACCCTGCGCCTGCTAGGCAAGCGCTTATTCCACTGAGCTACATCCCCAGCCCAGGAGTAAATTTTTTTCAGGAAAATGTAACATTTTGAAAGTTCCAAAATTGACCCCTGGTTAATTTAGGGAGAAAAAAAATTAAAATTATGCATTCAATCACAATAAAAATGTAGGAAAATTATACTGAAATGCAATTCTCTGAAAAATGCTGACAAAACTCAGACCTATTACAAAAATGACTATGAAGTGATAGATCACTAAAACTGGGCCAAAAAGCTATGACACAACCCATTTAGTTCTTTAGGTTTATAGATGGATAAATTTAAGCATAGAGATGCTTAGAAATTTAGTTACAAGAAAGTAAAAGATCAAGGAGAAAAGAGGGTATTACATGGCTCTTACTTCAATATTTTTAAATAGTACTTGCAATCATTTCCTAAACCTGCACTTTATACTCTCCTAATTTAGAATCATTATGAGTTTGACTACCAGTTTTTTTGAAGTATTGTCCCTGTAGCTCTGTCTTTGTTACCTTTCTTTTATTGCTGAGGCAAAGTACCCAGTGCCCAGAATTAAGGAAGGAAAGGTTTATTTAGCTCAGTTTCTGGAGGTTTCAGTCCTAAATCTGCTGGCTCCAAGGCATGGTGGCATGGTAGAGAGGCTCCAAGGCATGGTGGTGTGGTGGAGGGTCAATAGTTCATGGCAGTGGAAAGATAGCAAAAGCAGCAAGAGGAAAAAGGGGAGGAGCAAGGCTCTTTTTTGCCCTTATATTATATGTGGGCTATCCATCCTAGGGCAGGTGTAGCCCTCACTCCCAATCCCAGCACTAGACAATGAACCAATCTCAAACTGTAGGTTCAGCCACCTCCAAAAGCGCACCCCTCATGACCTCAGGCTTTAGGGGGACATCCAGACAAACACCCTTGTATGTACATTACATCTTTTATGTGAGTGATTGTCCAGATTGTATTCACGGAAATAATGATGAGCTAAGGAAGGAGTAAAATAGAAAGTGGTGAGCATGGGTTTCATGTAGGTTTCTACTAAAGCAATTATTACTAGCGTTTACTAGAAAGCTAGGTTAGATGCTAAGGAAGCTTTATATAGAGGTATAGAGAAAAAAATGGAGGAAAGTGAATTGAAATAATGTTATAAGTATTTAAAGTAAGTTTGCAGTTAGCTTACTTTCAGAATTAAAGCAAATGATCATTTTCTCAGGTTTTTTTCTGAAAATTTTTTTCATTTTTGTTATTTTTCTCCTGTTTTTGAAGGTGACAATATATTATATATTAAAAATTCTGGTATTTTTATAGATGAGAAGGAGAAGTATGAATACTTGAAAAAGCATGAATGAAAATGAAAGTAAATTGCCCTCTGGCTTTTAGACTAGCAGAGAGAACAATAGATTAAAGCTTTTTGCCACATACTTTTTTACCTTTAAGTTTGGTCAATAGACTTTAGGTGTTTGTTTGTCTAGCTTGCATATTAATTTTTTTGATTTTAAAGAAAATAGTACAACAATTAAAAAAAAACAAAAGTAGAATACAAACAACACAAAGCCAAGGACATTAGAAATGATGCAGGGTTTCAAACCAGATGATAGGTATTATTACTTATTATTATCTTCAATGAAGTTGCTCAGGTTACCAGATGTAAGAATAGAAGACTGATCAAATCATTAAAGGGAATAAGAAAATAATAATTTAAAAGAATATTAGAGACAGTACATAGTGACACTAGGCAATGTGATGCTTACACATGTGAGTCCGATTTATTTCACTTATGAGTATGGTCTCTAGTTGCATCCATTTACTGATAAAAGCCTCAAGAGTATCTTTTTTATAGCTGAGTAATACTCCATTGTATAGAAATACCACATCTTTTTATCCATTCCTCAGTTGATGGGCATTTGAGTTATTTCCAAGATTTAGCTATGACAAATTGTGCTGTTACAAACATGGATGGACATATATCACTGTGGTATGATGTTTTTAATTCTTCTTGAAAAATACCCAAAAGGTGAATAGCTGGGTTAAGCAAGACCTCCAATCCTAGTATTGTGAGGAATCTCCAGACTGATTTCCACAGTGGTTTCACCAGTTGACACTCCCATTAGCAGTGCAGAAGTGTTCCTTTTGGCCCACAGTCTATCCAGCATTTATCATTGGTTGATTTCTTAATGATAGCCATTCTTTGTGGGGTGAGATGAAATCTCAGTGTTGTTTTAATTTGCATTTCTCAAATGACTAATGACGTTGAACATTTTTTCATATATTTGTTCTTCATTAGTATTTCTTCATCTGAGAAGTGTGTGTTCATCTCAGATGCCCATTTTTGGATTGGGTCTTTGAATTTTTGGACCTGATGGTTTGTAATTCTTTATATGTTCTACATAGGAGTCCTTTGTCTGAGGAGCAGTTAGATAAAATCTTTTCCCAGTTCATGGGTTTTATCTTCACTCTGTTGGTGATTTCTTTTGATTTGCAGAAACTTTTCAATAAGATGAGATCCCAGTTATTGATTTTTTGAAGTATTTCCTGTGCAGTTTAGTTTTTGTTCATGAACTCTCTGCCTGCCGCTGTGTCTTTGAGAATTTTACCTACTTTCTCTTCCAGTAGATTTAGTGTTTCCGTTTTGATATTTAGATCTTTGATCCATTTTGACTTCAGTTTAGTGCATGTTGATAGACATGGGTCTAGTTTTAGTCTTTGGCATGTGGAAAGCCAGTTTTTCCAGCATCATTTGTTAAAAAGGCTATCTTTCTTCCAGGGAACATGTTTAGCCCCTTTGTCAAAAATAAGGTGGCTGAGTGCGTTTGTAGCTGTGTCTGCATCTTCTAACCTGTTTGTTGATCTTCAGGTCTGTTTTTTTGCCAGTACCATGCTGATCTTATCAAAGTAGCTTTGTAGTATAATTTCAAGTCAGGGATTGTGATGCTTCCTACTTTTCCTTTGTTTTCCAGGATTACTTTTGCTATTCTAGGCCTCTTCTGGTTCCAGATGAATTTTAGGCATGTTTTCTCTAGATCTGTGAGGTATACTAGTGGAATTTTAATGGGAATTGCACTGAATGCGTACAACAATTTTTGGAGTATGGTTATTTTCACAATGTTGGTTCTTCCTATCCATGAGCAAGGAATATCTTTCCATTTTCTGAAATGGTCTTTGATCTCTTTTTGCAGAGTACTGTAATTTTCACTGTATAGATCTTTTACTTCTTTTGTTAGATTAATTCCTAAGTATTTCATTTTTTTAGATGCTATTATGAAAGGTGTGGTTTCACTGATTCCTCTCTCAGTCTGCTTGTCATTTGTGTACAGGAGTGCTATTGAGTTTTGAATGTTGACTGTGTATCCAGCTATGCTACTGTGTTTTGTTATAAAATCTATGAGCCTTTTGGTGGGGTCTTCCATGTAGAGTGTCATGTCATCAGAAAATAATGATAATTTCACTTCTTTTTCTATCCTTATTTCTATCCACATGTATCTCTCCCTTATCTAATTGCTCTAGCTAATATTTCTAGAACTATGTTAAATAGCTGGTGACATTGGACATCCTTGTCTTGTTCCTGACTTTAAAGGGAAAGCTTTCAGTTTTTGACCATTTAGAATGATGGTAGCTATTGGTTTGTCATAGATGGCTTTTATCAGATTGAGGTAAAGTCCATCTATGCCAATTTTTTGTAGGGTTTTCTTTATCATGAATAAGTGTTGGACTTTATCAAACGCTTTTTTTGGATCAATTGAGATGATCATGTGATTTTTGTCCTTGGCTCTATTAATGTGGTGTATTACATTAATTAATTTTCATATATTGAACCAACTCTGCATTCCTGGGATGAATCCCTCTTGTTCGTGGTGTATAATCTTCTTAATGATTTGTTGCATTGTGTTTGCTAGTATTTTATTGAAAGTTTTTGCATGTATGTTTACTAGGAAGATTGGCCTGTAGCACTCTTTCTTGGTTGTGTCTTTCTCTGGTTTTGGTATCGGGATAATACTTGCCTCCAGGAATGAGTTGGGGACAATTCCTTCCTTTTCAATTTCCTTGAAGAGTTTGAGAAGTATTGGCGTTAAATCTTCTCTAAATTTATTGTAGAATTCAGCTGTAAATCCATCAGGATGTGGGCTTTTCTTCATTGGCAAGGTTTTTATTACAGTTTCAATCTTGCTTGCTGATACAGGGTTATTAATACTTGCCTCCAGGACTGAGGTGGGGACAATTCCTTCCTTTTCAATTTCCTTGAAGAGTTTGAGAAGTATTGGCATTAACTCTTCTCTAAATTTGTTGTAGAATTCAGCTGTAAATCCATCAGGATCTGGGCTTTTCTTCATTGGCAAGGTTTTTATTACAGTTTCAATCTTGCTTGTTGATATAACGTTATTCAGGATTTTTATATCTTCTTCATTCAGCTTTGATAATTCACATATATGAAGAAATCTGGCTATCTCCTCTGTTTTCCCTCCTGTGAGAGTAAAGATTTTTCAACATAGGTACTGATGATGTTCTGAATTTGTACAGGATCTGTAGTGATTTCATCTCTTTCATTCCTTATTGCATGTATTTCAGTTCTTTCTTTCCTCTGTTTAATGAGGTTCACTAGGGATTTATTGATTTTCTGTATTTTTTCAAAGAACCAGCTCTTTGATTCATTAATTGTTTGTATTTCTTTTTTTAGTCTCCATTGCATTAATTTCTGCCCTCTGCTTTATAATTTCATGCCTTCTCTGGGCTTTTGGTTTCATTTGTTCTTCTTTTTGTAGAAGCTTGAGGTGCAGCGTAAGATTGTTGACTTGTGCTCGTTCTCTTTTCCTGAGGTAGGAATTTACTGCTATAAATTTCCCTCTGAGGACTGCTCTCATTGCATCCCACTGGTTCCTGTAAGTTGTGTCTACCTTTTCATTTGATTGTACATAGTGTTTAATTTGTTCTTTGATTTCATCTGTGACCCATTGATTGTTCAGCAGGGTGCTGTTTAATTTCCATGTGTTCATGGAGTTGCTGCAATTTCCTTTGCCATTAATTTCCAGTTTCATTGCACTGTGGTCCGATAGTATGGATGAGATAATTTCAACTCCTTTGCATTTCCTTAAGCATGTTCTATGTGCTAGCATATGGTCTACTTTAGAGAATGTCCCATGTGCAGCTGAGAAGACTGTATTCTGATGCTGTTGGGTGGAACACTCTGTGCAGGTCTACTAAGTCCATTTGTTCACATGTTTGGTTTAATTCCATTATTTCTTTGCTAATTTTTTGTCTAGTTGATATATCTCTTTGTTATAATGGGATATTGAAATCTCCTGTTATGAGTGTGTTGGTACTTATTTCATTTTTCATGTCTGTTAGAATTTGTCTTATATGCTTGGGTGCTCCTGTGTTTGGTGCACAGATGTTTATGATTGTTAGCTCTTCCTCTTCAATTTTCCACTCACAAGTATTTAGTGACCTTCTTCATTTCTTTTAATTGTTCTTGGTTTGAAGTTTCATTGTCTGCAATCAGAATAGCGACATCTGCTTTTTTCTGGGTACCTGTTGCATGGAATATTGTTTTCCATCCTTTAATTTTCAGTCTATGAGTTTCCCTTTGATTTAAATGTGCTTCCTGTATACAGTATATTGTTGCATTTTGTTTCTTGATACAATCTGCAAGTCTACTTATTTGGTTGGTGAATTGAGTCCATTTACATCGACAGTTATAAGTGATATGTATTGGCTTATCTTTGTCATGTTGTTTTCCTGCTGGTGGTTTTTCTTGTTTTCCTCTAATTACTTGTTCTGCTTGGTGTTTCCTTTCTGTGTTGTTCTTGAAGTTGGGGTCTTTTTGTCCCTTTCTAGAATATCTTTTAGAACTCTTTGAAGAGTTGGTTTGGCATTTATGAAGTTCTTCAGTTGATCTTTATTGTGGAAATATTTTATTTCTCCATTAATTTTGAAGGATAGTTTTGCAGGATACATCAATCTGGTTTGGTAGTTGTTTTCTTTCAGGACCTGCAATATTTCGGTCCAAGCTCTTCTTTACTTGATGGTTTGTGCTGAGAAATCTGCCATGATTCTGAAGGGTTTTCTTTTATAGGTGATCTATTTCTTTTCTCTAACTGCTTTTAATAATTTGTCCTTTTGTTGAATTTGTCAGATCTTGATCACTATATGTCTTGGTGTAACTTTATTTTGGTTATGTCTAGTTGGAGTTCTACATGCTTCACTTACCAAATGTCCAATTCTTTTCCATGCTTGGGAAAATTTTTGCTATTACTTCCACAAATAGTCTTTTTATAGCATTTGTGCTGACACCTGCTGTTTCATTGATACCTATCCATCTTATATTGTTTTTCTTTGCTTTATCTTCAGCTGTTGAATTGTTATTTTTTGGTTTCTTGTTATTTTTAAAAGATCCTTACTTTCAGGGTCATTCACAGCAATGCTGTCTTCAAGGTCTAAAAGTATATCTTCAGCTTCATTCAAGCAGTTTTGCCAGCTTTCAGTGGAAGTTTTAATTTCCTGGATCTGTGTTTAAAATCTACATAATGCATTCCTGTTGTTTCCTATACTGTTCATTCAAGGTGTGCATTAATTTACTATGCTCTTCTATTTTTTTCTATGTCTTCTTTAGATGTGCTAAGCAATTCTTTCATTATTGTTTTCTTTTCCTTTTTTACCTCGGGCATTATTTCAGATGTGATGTCCTCTGAGGTCTGATGGAACTGTTTCTTTACCTAGGTGCTATCATTTGAGAAATTCCAGGTGTATGACTTACAAACTTATCCATGTCAATATCTACTGGGCTTATTGTGGAGGGGTAGAGGTCTGAGATTGTGTTTTGCTCCTTCATTTGGTCATTTTCAGAGATGCAGAGGTTCCTTGGAGCTCAGCCGTACTCCCAGGGTGACCTTGTAGTAGCGGGGCAAGGACCGAAAGGTCCCTGGCGCTCTGCGTGACTCCCTCAGTGATGTGTGTGTGCGGGCAGGGTGTGATCCCCAATGCTCCCACAGTTTTCTGTGGCTCAGCTTCATTCCCACTTGGATTCCCCAAGCTGTCCAGGTTTCAGCCCTGTTTCTACTCGTGTATAGTAGTGGGTAGGTGGTGGTTACCCTGTCTCCATATACTGCCACTATCCCACCTGGTTCCCACACCAGAAGAGGGGTAGGTGTGCAGTCACTGAGTTCCCTGAAGCCGTCTGAGTTTCAGCTTAGCTCCCCTGAGGATGCAGGGTGGGGGCAGCAAGGAGCCCTGAAGGCCCTTGAGGTTGTGTGGGGCTCCTCTTGGCCCCCAAGCTGGTGGGGCAGTGGTGGGGCTGGCTCACTGGAATTCCCAAAGCTGTCTGAGGTGCAGCTCTTCTCTGACAAGGGGAGGATGGAGGTGGAGTGGTCAGAGAGTGCACCCCAGGCTCCTAGAGCTGTCCGGGTCTCTGCCTGGTCCCAAGCTGGTATGTCTCCATATTTATTTTATTTTATTTTGTTTTCTCCATATTCATTTTAAATGGGCAAGTATTCCTTAAAATAATCGTCATTACAAAGTTCAATCAATAATAAATTTGGGGCTAAATTCTAGGTTATTTCTGAATTCTACTAGTTGCTGCAATTTAATTTAAGGAAATAAATAATTAAAACAACCTTTAATTTTAATGGTGATTTTACTTATTTTTGTTTAATGCAGAAAATACAGACATCTTCATGGGAAGCACCTGAAACTGGTTACAGGAAATTTGATTTTAAAGCAACTCCTCCACAAAATGTATCTCGAAATTTCTTATCAATGGATTATTGTAAATCCAAAGATAAAAGAGAGTATATGTGGACATCTTCCAAAAGCTCTTTATCTACACCAGTACCAAAGGTTGGTTAACATTTCTGAAATAGTAGCAATACTTTTTATTTATTAGAAAACAAGGCTCTGGTATCACATACTATATATCTATTATTAAACACACATATAAGCTGGGCACGGTGATGATGCCTGTAAAAAGAGCTGTCATTTCCCCTTGCAGTCACTCGTCCCTTGTTCAAGGCTAATTATTATCTCAACTTCTGATATGAGATATACTTGCTTTTGCATTTTCTACAAGGGAGTCATATAATACGTATTTTTATGTGCAGTTCTTCAACTTAGTATTGTTTATGGGGCTTATCTATTATTTTTGCTTGAACTTGTGTTCTTTATTTTTACTTCCATATAGTACTCCATTGTGTGACTCTTATAGTTTATTTATTAATAGTATTGTTTTTGTCTGTGTTGTTATTTTGATATATTTTTTAAAGTTTTCTTTAAAAATGTCAAGCTGGACATGGCGGCACACTCCTGTAATCCCAGCACTTAGCAAGCTGAGGCAGGAGGATCATTGCAGGTGCGAGATGGGCCTGGGGTACAATGTGAGCATCAGGCCAGCCTGAACTGCATAGTGAAACCTTGTCTCAAAAAGACAAAAAAATTTGGGGTAGGCTGGTCTCTCTCTTAGTTACTTTTCTAAACTTCTCCAATTGACACAGTGTATCAACCATTACAGTCCCCCCCCTTGTCAACTTGGCAAAAAGACACATTTCTTTAAACCAGTTTCCAGAGAAAAAGACATGCTTATTCTTATCATTTCACAATTTAAACATTATAACAATATAAAAATTATAACACAATCGTTAAGAGCCAGTATTAAGTCTGTCAACATTATATTACATTAGAACCATAACATTCTTCCCTGGCTCCCTGAAGACTCATGCACATCCCTTTATTCAAAAAGTATTTAGTCTATTGCTAAGTGTTGCTGAAATGTCCAAGTTCCAAGTCTCCTCTGAGATGTAAGGCAAACTCTTAGGTGTAAGCTCCTGTGGAAGTGAAAAAAGCTAAACAATTCCAACATTCTCTGGCACAAGATAAACATTTTCATTCCAAAAGTTACAAATGGAAATACAAAGGACCAAAGCAAGTCCAAATCCAGCATGGCACACAATAAGTCCTGCAGTTCCAGTTGCAGCATCTAAGGCAATCTGTGACAAGTTGTGAGCTCCAAAGGGCTTGGATGGCTCCACACCTGTAGCACTTTGGGTGATAGTAGCTCCCATGGCTTCTCTGTTGGGCCCACTTTGTTCTTTGTAAAGTTTCTCAGATGATCCATGTTCCTGACTTTTCCAAATGTCTGGAGTCATCACTGTACCTTTGGCTTTACCCTCACAGCTTCACACACTGCCCTCTTAGGGGTATACTTCCTGGTCTCCCAGGCCTTCTAAAATCAGGGTGAAAGCCTTCTTAACCCCACAACTCTTGCATTCTACATACATCTAAAACTAGCACCATGTGGATGATGCCAGGATCTGTTGCCAACGGAACAGTAGCTAGGCCTTCCTCTCTCTTGGATGTAGGGGTTGAGAGCCTGAATTGCTGGGCAGTCTGACTCCAATTCTGAGGAGCAAATTTTCTATGCTGCTGCAATTCTGGAACATGATGCTGTGCTGCTTTCTTCTCAAAGCAAAGTCTCACTTTTGCATTTTTGAGGTTTCAAAGGGTGGAGGATTGCTGCTTCTTTTAATGCCCTCATACCATCTTTTATATTCTCCTATTTCTTGTCAGTATCCGAGTCGGTCTTTGTAGTGAGCTTTTCTGGAACTTCCTTTCTGGCCAAACTCACATTTTTAAAAACCATTCTGCTGGGTTCTCTGCTCTTGATATTCAGCATAAATCTGGCTAAAAGCCCCCAACAATAGCCGTTATACCACCTCAACATTAGACTGCCTTGAGATTTCTTCTGTCAGATGAATTAGTCCACCACCCTTAATCTCAGTCTCAGGCAAAGTCTCTGGACATAAGCAAAATGCAGACAAACTTCCTGCCAAGGTATACCACACATCATCTGGAGTCCAACAACCAGAGCAGTCCTTTTTCCCAGCAGAAACCTCCTGAGCCTGGTCTTTACCAGTTTTCTGATCTTCGGAGCTATGACCAGAATCTCCCATACAGAGGGGTCTAATGCATTCTAGCTCTAGCTTTTTCAGGCAACATCTCCAAACCTTTCCAAATTCTTACCACAAGCTATTCTCAAAGGCTCTTGAACTATATTGTCAGGTATAGCCACACCAATAACCCCACTTTTCTTGTACCAAATTCTTACTGAGACAAAATTAAGGAAGAAAGGTTTCATTAGCTCACAGTTGATGGAGGGTTCAGGCCATAATCATTTGGCTCCAAGGCAGGGTGGTGTGGCAGAGGGGTAACAGTTATGGTGGTGGAAGACAGACAGCAAAAGCAACAAGAGCAAAAAAGGAGAGAGCAAGCCTCTCCCCCATGCAAAGGGTGGGTGCAGTTCTCACACTATCACCATGCCTTCCTCTTGCACAGGATAAAGATGTTTACAAAGTGAGGACCTTGGCCTCCTGCTGATCACTTAAACTCATAAAGTTCTCAAGTTGATACAGTGTATCAACCATTACAGACTCCTATGAGTAATGAAAATTCTAGTATCTCTACAGCTTTATCATTTGTGATATTTTAAAAAGATCTTTAAAAATTTACTCATTCTTGTGAGTGTGGTCACCTTTTGTAAAACTTGTTTTTCAATTAATCTGAATTTATAGGAAAAGAACAAAGGATGGAATAGAGAAGTTTTTGTATACTCCTTACCCAGTTTCCCCCTCTTTTTAACATTTTATAGTACTACAGTAATTTGTCAAAACCAAAAAACTTACAGAGTATGTTACTTATTAACTAAACTTCACTCCTCATTTGGATTTCACAGTTTTTCTGTTAATGCCCTCTTTCTATCCCAGGATCGAATCTAAACTATTATATCTATTCTTGATCTTAATTTTTAATGGAGATATTTTATAGTTAGAGATTTCCCTCAAAGTACTGATTTTACTACATCCCACAACTTTTGGTATGTGTTCATTGTTTTACATCTCAAAGTATTTTCTAACTTCCTTGCAACTGTTTGACCCACTGACCATTTAAGAGTGTGCTGTTTTCATGTATGTGTGGGTTTCATAAATATATGATTGGTTCATAGTATTTTAGAGTATTTTCGGCTTGTTTGCTGTTTAGTTCAACTTGTTATTGAAAGTGAGGTATGTCTATTTGTCTCAGTTTTGGGTTCATGTAGTTTGGAGTTTTCTTGTTAGGAACATACATATTTATAGCATATTTTGATGGATTGACCCTTTTATTCTTAAAAAAGTCTTTTTGGCTCGACTTTTGTTTGACAGTCTATTTTGTCTGATATTATAGCATACAGAAGTATATTAGTGACAGATTCTGTGTTTTAGTTTATTTAGGAATATATTATTTTTTCCTTCATTTTTGGAGGACAGTTTTGATGAACGTAAAATTCTTTGGTGATCATCCTTCCCTTTAAGCACTTTGAATATATGCACCCATGTTCTTCTTTACCCTGTGGTTTCTGAGAAACAAGCTGTCAGTACTTTTAAGGCTCCTTCATACATGATTAGTTGATTTTCTTTTTTGATCATTTTGTTTAGTTTATTGGTACAGTTTAGATGTACATAATGATCACATTCATCATAGGGAGTTTGTACATGATGCATCTTGATTCTGCTTTTCCCTCGTTTCCCTACCTTCAAACCCTCTTCCTTTCCTTGTTTACAAAGCTGTTTCTATTTTGTCTTTCTTTTTTTAGTTTTTTCTTTTCCCTTCTTTCCATTCCCTCTCCCCCATCCCTAGTTCCGCTTTACTTTTGAACAGTTTCTATTTCAAAGAGTCCTGTATACATTTTGGTCCTTATTTTCATGTTCAGTTTTTCCCATCAGAAAGACAATGCAGTATTTACGTATGTATGATAAACTTACTTCTTTAAGAGTATGATCTCAAGGTTCATCCATTTAGCAATAAACGTCTCCAGCTTATCATTCTTTATGGCTGAGTAGTACTTCATTGTGTAAAAGCACACCTTTTTTATCCATTTTTCCATTGATGGACATTTGGTTTGTCTCAAAGATTAGTTATTATAAAATGAGCTGCTATAAAGATGGGTGCACATATATCACTGTGATACGATGCTTGTAATTCTTTCGTGAAGATACCAAGAAGAGGAATAGCTGGATCAAATGAGACCTCTAGTCCTAGATTTTTGAGGAATTTCCACAGTGATTTCTATAGTGATTGCACTAGTCTACATTCTCATGAGGAGTGGACCAGGATTCCTTTTTCCCCACAGCCCTGAATTTGGTTATTAAATCTAGAAGTCTTCTGGTGGAGTTTTGGGAATCTACTATGTAGAGTGTCATGTCATCTGCAAATAAATCTGAAAAATCTCTTGAGAAATTTAGTGTGGTTTTTTGCACATACAGTTTCTACTGTTCACATTGCCTTTGCCACTTGGCAGCCTCCCAGCCACAGCCATGCCCTATTCTGAGCCTGGCTCTGTTGCTGCTGCCAGTTCATCTCTGAAGCCCTGGTGTGTTGTCTGTTTGTCTTTTAATTTTCTAAATTTTTATTAGTGCATGTGAGCAGTAGATGATTACATTCATGTACATGACACATTCCATTCTCACGTCCTCTTCTGCTATGTTGATTCTGCATGTTTATGCCTGCAGAATTGGTTTATACCCTTCCTTCATTATTACATATATTAAGTTTTGATGTAATGATTTGTTTTCATGCTTTTGGACCTTGGTATTTCTTTCTAAAGAAGGACCATATTTTATATATGTTTTTAATCTTTACTGCATACCCCAATTCCAGATATACAGCAAGTAGTCAATGTCTGGATTAAATGAATATGCTAGAAGAAAGTATATATATATTTAATTTAATTAAGTTTATTGATACGATTTAGGAAGGACCCAACCAAAAAAGAGGCCAATCTCTTTAAAAAACATACACGTAAAAATCCTTAATAAAATACTAGCAAAAAAATGTAGCAAATTATCAAGGAGATTATACACCATGACCAAGTAGGATTCATCCAAGCAATACAGTTCAGCATATATAAATCAATAAATGCTAATACACTGTGTCAATGGAGCCAGACAAAAATCACCTCATCATCTCAATAGACGCAGGAAAAGCATACCCATTTATGATAAGAACCCACAGAAAATTGGAATAGGTGGTCTTTATCTCACCTATTGAGATAAAAGCCATCGACTTCCAGGAAGATGGCTACCGGGTAGGCAGCAGAGAGAGAACCTCCCAGAGGATTACCACCCAGACAATGGAATATAGCAATATGAAGACAGAAAGGAGAGAGGTGTGTACCCTGAACCCAAGAAGGATCTGAAATGGGAACTGAAGCCCTAGGAAAGACCAAGCAAAACATCTCCTGGAGGAAAGGATCGGAGGGCCACCGCGGCACAGTCGGAGGGAGAAGAGACGGAGAAAGAGGAAGCCACTGCTTCAAACACACTCTTGGCCCAAGCCCTCGTTCCAGCAATTGCAGCTTCGGCTTCGGAGACCCACGCTCATGGAAGCCTCCCGACTTGGCCAGGGGAGAGCGGAGTTCCGAGAGCTGGTCCAGGTCTGGAGAGGAGAGGGCGCAGCCAGGAAAAGAGGCAATGGTGGTTGGGAACTGTTGTCAAATCCAGTGTGAGGATGAGAGGTTGCAGCAGCCACGGAAGCAGAGTCCCCACCCTGCAGCAACCTTCCTAATCAGCACCTGGAGGCAAGGTGGAGCCAGAGCAGCCAGTACACATCCCACCATACCCAGCTCTATGCCTGCCTCGAGGCTGTGGCCTCCTGCCTCTCCACTGTGTGGGTGGCTGCCAGTGGGGAGTGGTGGGGTGCATCGGCACTGACATCAGAGCCACAGCAACTCCCAGGGATCCAGCCAAGGAACAAACGGGAACTGGAGCACAACAGCAAGAGAGAGCTGCAGATGGAGGTGGATCACACGGCCCCATGCCCTTCTCACTCGAACATCAAGCAGGAAGCATGAACTGAGTTACTGGGCTTCAGCTCCCACCCTGAACGCCCTCTGTGAGCACCTTGAGCCTTGGCGGCCTGCGCAATCACCACCTGTTCCTGACAGCAATGGGACGAGTCCACAGGCTTCAGGACTCACCCCAAACTACTAATAGGAGCAACAAGAGTGTCTCCATACTGCTTGCATATATGAACCTTGTATGAACCCATGGAGATCCGGTAGGCAGCAGAGAGAGAACCTCCCAGAGGAATGCCACTCAGACATAGGAATATAGCAACATATGAAGGACAGAAAGGAAAGAGGTGGATATCCTGAACTCGAGAAGGATCTGAAATGAGAACTGAAACCCTTGGAAAGACTAAGCAAAACCTCCTCTGGAGGAGGGGATCGAAGATCTGCCATGGCACAGTCGGAGGGAGATGAGACGGAGAGGGAGGAGTTCGCCACTCCAAGCACACCCTTGGCCCATGCCCTTGTTTCAGCATTCGCAGCTTCAGCTTTGGAGACCCATTGCCCAGCTGCAAGGGGTGGGGAATGGTAATGCTGGAGATCAGGAGGAGGTGGGAGGAGAAGAAAGGGCCTCTGACATCAAGGCAACGGGACAGAGCCAAAAGGGTCACAGAGGGTGGGGGCACGTGCCCCGCAGCTGCTCCGCTGTGGGCCCCGCGGCTGCTTCGCAGTGGGCCCTGTGGCTGCTCCGCTGAGGGCCCCGCTGAGGGCACCTCTTGGTCTGGACCCGCCCCCACCCATAGCACGACGACGGGGTGGAGCTGGGCGGTCCGCTGTGAGCACATGTGCTTTCCTACCTCTAACCATGGCAGTTTGTATACACCCATGTATGTTATAGTTTGAGGCAGCTATATCTCTTCCCAAGGCGAGAGTCCAAGGATACAGATAAACCCAGGAGTACAGTTATTATCACAAGGAAGATGACTGATTGAGTGGTAGGGCAACGGAGATGAGGGAGGAGAAAAATTGAAGGATCAAATGGGCCATCATCTGTGTAACTGAGTAACAAAGGTGAAGGTAACATTATGTAGGACAGCATCCAGAGCTAATTCCCTTCTATGTTCTCTATAATTCTGTATTTCCTCAGTCGTTTTTGTATTAGCAGAAGTGAAGATAACTTTATATTATACAGCATCCAGTGCAAATTCCCTACTATCTTCTTTATAATTTGGTATTTCCTTTAATGTTTTTGTGTTAACTAATGTGAAGATAACTATGTAATACAACATCCAGTGCTAATTGCCTACTATATTCTGTATAACTTTGTATTTTCTGTATTGTTTATGGCTTTTCTGGTTCATATGTCTCCATTCTTTTGTCTTTAAAATACAATTTAAAAAAAAGAAAAAGAAAAGAGATAAAAGCTGTCTATGACAAAGCAAAAATGAACGTTATACTAGTGGTCAAAAACTGAAAGCTTTGAATTATAAATCAGGAAGAAGACAAAGATATCTACTACTACTTTCTAAGGTAGTTCTGGAAACACTAGCCAGAGCAATTAGACACAAGAAAGAAATGAAAGGAATAGGGCCTGGGGATATAGCTCAGTGGAATAAGTGCCTGCCTGGAAAGCACAAGGTCCTGAGTTTGATCCCCAGTACTTAAAAAAAAAAAAAGAATAAAGAATAAAGATAGCACATGACATAATATTCTACATAGTTGCTTCTCATTGCTTTCAATTATTTTGGCTTTGGCTTTTGATAGTTCATGATGTGTCTAGATGTGGTTCTCATAGAATTTATCTTAGCTGGAGATTGTTGAATTTCTTGGATGTGGAGATCAATGTGTTTATCACATTTGAGTGGCTTCAGCCACTTTTTCTGTTTAAGTATTCCTTTTGTCTTTTCTTAACTCTGCTTGTATTCTAAAACTCTCATTATGCGAATATTAGTATATTTGATGGTGTCCCACAAGTCTCTAGAGCTCTTTTTACTTTTTTGTTATATCTTTCTTTCATTTTCAGAATTTCTCTTCAGCTGTTATTATAATTTTTGTCTCTTGATAATCCCTTTGGCAAGGCATTATTTTCATACTTTCCTTTAGTTCCTTGGACATGATTTACTTTAGTTTTTTTTTTTTTTGACATTTAAAGTAGCTTGTATTAAATCCTGGTCTGGTGATTCTAATGTCTAGGCTTCCTTCCTCAGGGACGGTTTCTGTCAATTGCTGTTTTCTTTTGGATGAGCTATACATTCTTGTTTCTTTACATTCTCATCGTTTCATATTGAAAACTAGACACTTAACATAAAGTGACAGCTCTGGAAATGCAATTCTTCCCTATTTACATGTTTTGTTAGTATTTCTACATGTTGTAGTTTTTGTTTTGTGACTTAAAAAATGACCCTATAAAGTTTTTATTCTTTGCTGGGAGTGTCTCCAAAGTTTCTACTTTGTAAGCTCAGTGTTCAGCTAATGTTTGGATAGAAGTATTTTTATATACCTAGAATCAATAAATCTACCAATGTTTGCCAGTAAGTTCTATGTATATATGAGGGCATTCTTTCAACACTCAGGGAGTTGACACCTCTGTCTTACATGAAAATTTATGCTTATAAACTCTCAAGATCAGCTAGTATCTAGAGCTTAGGGGTTTCTTACGTCTTTCCTGAGTTTGTGCAGTCATGCACATGTGTGTACTTTTGTATTTCTAGGAACATGTTAGGGTTTTTCAGAGTTCCTATGGATATGTTATGTTTCAGCTTTCCATTTAAGGTTTTTGATTAGTGTTTTGTTTGCTCCAATTGTTACTACTTCAGATTACAGCAAAGTTGAAACACCAACTTATGTTTTGGACAAATTCTGTTCTCCATCCCCAAAAACAGTACTTGGAAAGGAGTTTTTATTTTTTCGTGACAGAACGCTCAGGTCATATGGAGCCAGCTTCATAAGTGAGGTCTTTCAGACAACAATCAGACAGATAAAATAAATGACAATTATTCAGAAATAAAGCTTTGAAACTATTCCAGTTCTCTTTTGTTCTATTGGTTGGCTGCCAGGCTACACCAGGAATTTAGGCTGTTATTTTTTAAAATAATGCAGAGGTAGAGATCAGGAATGGAACCGGGGAAATTCAAGACACCGCAAAGGCTGTTGTTCTTACACAAACACCTTTTTTAAAATACAGGATTGCTGAAAACTCTTTTATTAATTCCCAGAGTTATGAAAAAACTAAATCTGGCCATTTTTAGTAGTATTTTTATTGCTTTTGTATAGAAGTGAAGTGTTAGAGCTCCCAATAACCAGCAGTTTTGCTGACATCACTGATCTTCCTAAAGATATTTTTTTAATTAGAAAAGTTATAGTATAACGATACTAAATGTGAATTATTTTACTAATCTAATGTAAACCAACATAGTGCCTTATAAGACCAAAAAGTAGTTTGTGGAGAGACATAATTCACTAATTGCTGAAACTAGAGTAGAAGTCTTATTTCTTTTTTAGTATTATTTAGAGAATGAAACTAGAGTAGAAGTCTGCTTCTCTTTTAGTATTACTTGAACTTTTTTCAGTAAATTCAAGGGAAGGACAAAGAAAATCTATAATTATGAACTGTTGAAAAGTTTCTAGTATCAAAAATATGTGAATTAAATCCTTATCCAAAATTTCAGCCCCCACATTTCTTACCAATAATAACAGAAATTTCTACTAAAGACTCAAATCTTCTTGAAATGATTAATTAAATTATTTACTAATAATAGATGTTATATTTAAAAGATAATTTATTCCCTTTTATTTTGGGATAGGTATATACAGTGAAGACACCAACTAAACTGCAACTACAGCAGAGAAAAGAAAAGAATAAACCCATTGAAGAAAATAATAAAAAGAGAAAAATCTTTGACTTTGATGTTAATTCAGACAGTTCAGAAGCTACTGATCTTTGGGTAAAAATATTACAATCATTATTATTTGTTTGCATCATTTATTATTATTATTACTATTTTTTTTGTGGTACTGGGGATCGAACTCAGGACCCTGCACTTGCTAGGCAAGCGCTTATTCCACTGAGCTATATTCCCAGCCCCTGCATCATTTATTATTTGCATTTCTTGATTTATGTGTATATTATAGGTGCATAGTATTTAACATTGCAGCGCTAAAATAAAGTAGAGCTATAGTGTTAACAGAATTCTTATGATTTTGTAGCATTTTAGAGAAATTGGGGCTCAAATAATTTCCCTCTGAATTTCACAAAACATGGGATTTGAAAATGCTTGATATAGTATAGTTGGTGTATGAGATGATAATTGACTATGTTGTTTCTATCAGTTTTATAAAGCAGATTTTACAAATATTTAAAAAATAAAAGTAGAACAGATACTTTAATCTTGCTAAGGTCAAATCTGTCACTAATAGCCCCTCTGTTTTTTGCATATTGTATATGTTATATCTTGATTGATATTTATATCAAAGTATTGGTTCACAACTGTAATATTTCTATTACTCATTCCAAGGAGTTAATGTAGTAAAGATAGCATGTTAAAGTAGTATATTTCTTCTAATACTCTAGAACTCTTTTTATTGCCTGTTTACACATACCAGTATTTTCTGAAGGCATAATGATGACTTGTTGAGAATAATTAATTTATTTAATTTAAAAACATATAAAGATTATCACATCAAATGGTGCAATGTACCAAAAATTCTTAATGACAAAGTTAGTTAAGGCCTTTAGTTTCATTATTTCCACATAATATCCAGAAAGCTGCTTTACTGCTTTACTGCTTTGGGAGCCTCTATTTTTATTTGTTTTGAAATAACAAGGAGCTGAAGCCTTAAAACCCTAATTAATAATAGTTAACTTATAGAGTCTTTACTTTAGAACGCTTTTATTTTATATGAGCTTGATCAAAAAATACAATGCCTAAATTAGACAAAATTTATTGTAATAAAAGACAGATTGTCATTAATCCCTTTCAAAATGCTCCTGTCATTCTCACCACTCTGAAGCAGTTCTGGGAGTTCTTTCCTGGGCATTGTTATGTGTCCTATTGTGGCTACCTTGATGTCCTAGATCAATTCAAAATATTTACCTTTCATGGTCTTTTGACTTTGGGGAAGAACCAGAAGTTACATGGTGCCAGATGAATAAGTGGATGGGGACATACAATGTTTCTATAAGATTGTCTTTCCATTGGATGTCACCTGGCTGCATCATTTACTGTATTTTTGATTATACCTTAGAAAGACACTAATTAAAGAAGATTCCACAGCTGCTTCAGAAAGTAGCAAGAATGATAAGTGTTCAAAATGAGGGAGAGTATTTTGAAGAAGATTAGTAACAATGTGTCTTTTACTGCAGTAACTTTTAAAAAATTTAAACATTTACTGTATATTTCTTTTTTTTATTTTAAAAGTATAATAAAAAAAGATATTAACAAACATACACAAAGTAGCATAAGAATAGTACAATCGAATCTGAGTCACAGATAGGGTGACAGGGAATCATCAATGGTTGTTGCATTACATATTGATAATTTCTAATTGTATATTCAGGAAAATAGGTATAGACATGCACAATTGATCAGAGAATTAATCATCTACTATTCCTTACAATAAAGTGACCTAAGTCAGTAGTACAACTTCTTTTTATACTGTGAAAGCAAAAAGAACTACAACAGAAAAAGAAAGAGAAAAAAAAGGAAGAAAATAAACGAAAAGCATTAACAAAGAGACACAAAGTAGCTCAATAAACTTATGATCATAATTGAATTATAGACAAAGCAACAGAAAACCAACAATAATTGTTGCATTTCATATTGATATCTTCAAAATATATGCTCCGGAGAAGAACACATAAAGACGTACAAGATTGATCAAACCATCAGTTATCAACTATTCCTTAACATTCAATGACGTAAGTCAATAGTAGAACCATGTTAGCCATCCTGCACATATGTATGTACACAGACACATACATACATACATACATAAATTTTTGCCTCGTTCTTTTCTCCTTTCCCTCGTCCCCTCTGTTCTTTACTTTTGAACAGATTTCCTTCATGACTCTTAGTTTATGTTCCCACCCTCAGGTTGTTACACCAGTGATACAATACGTTGCCTGCACATGTATCGCTGTTTTATTTCACTTATGAGTATGTTGTCTAATTTTGACCATTTGCCTACAAGGGCTCCATATCTGTCCCTCTTTATAGCTGAATAATATTCCATTGTATAAAAATGCCACAGTTTTTTAATCCAGTCTTCTGTGGATGGACACTTGGGTTGCTTCCACAATTTAGCTATTACAAATTGTGCTGCTATAAACATGGGTGCACACATATAAGAGCGATATGATGCTTTCAGATCTTCTGGGAAAATACCCAGAAGGGGAATAGCTGGTTTGAATGGAACCTCCAGACCTAGTTTGCTGAGGAATCTCCAAACTGCTCTCCACAGTGGTTGCACCAGTCTGCATTCCCACCAGCAGTGTAATAGAGTCCCTATTTCTCCACAGCCTCGCCAGCATTTGTTATTGGATGATTTTTTTATACTGGCCATTCTTACTGGGGTGAGATGGAATATCAGTGTTGTTTTTATTTGCATTTCTCGGATGACTAAGGATGTGGAACATTTTCTCATATATTTATTTGCCATTTCTATTTCTTTATCTGAGAAGTGTGTATTCATCTCAGATGCCCATTTCTGGATTGGGTCTTTGAATTTGGATAGGTACATGTTTTTTAATTCCTTGTATGTTCTAGATAGAAGACCTTTGTCTGAGGGACAGCCAGCTAGGATTTTTTCCCAATTTGTGGGTTTTCTTTTTACTTTGCTGGTGATTTCTTTAGATGTACAAAAACATTTCAGTAGGATGAGGTCCCAATTATTGATTCTTTGAAGTGTTTCCCTTGCAGCTTCATTCTTGTTCAGGAACTCTCTGCCTACTCCTATGTCTTCAAGATTTTTACCTACTTTCTCTTCCAATAGGTTTAGAGTTTCTGTTTTAATATTGAGATCGGTGATCCATTTTGGCCTGAGTTTGGTGCATGGTGATAGACTGGGGTCTATATTCAGTTTTTGGCAAGAGGCAAGCCAGTTTTTCCAGCATCATTTATTAAACAGGTCATCCTTTTTCCAGTGAGTTTGGTTGGCTCCTTTGTCAAATGTTAGGTGGCTGAGTGTGTTTTTCATTGTGGTTGCATCTTCCAGTCTGTTCCATTGATCCTCAGGTCTGTTTTTTAGCCAGTGCCAGGTTGATTTTATTACAGTAGCTTTGTAGTATAATTTCAGGTCAGGGATTGTGATTCCACCTGACTTGTCCTTGTTGCCCATGATTGCTTTTGCTATTCTGGGTCTCTTCTGGTTCCAGATGAATTTAAGGCATATTTTCTCTAGATCTGTGAGGTATGCTAATGGTAGTTTAATGGGAACTGCATTGAATCTGTACAACAGTTTTGGTGGTATGCCCATTTTCACAATGTTCTTCCTAACCATGAGCAGGGTCTGTTTTTCCGTTTATTGAAATCCTCTTTGATCTCTTTTTTGAGAGTACTGTAGTTTTCACTGAATAAATCTTTCACATTCTTTGTTAGATTCATTCCTAAGTATTTTAATTTCTTGGATGCTATTGTAAAGGGTACGGTTTCCTCAGTTTCTCTCTCAGTCTGTTTGTTGTTCGTGTACAGGAATGCTATTGATTTTTGGGTGTTGACTTTGTATCCAGCTATGCTGCTGAATTTGTCAATTAATTCCAGGAGTTTTCTTGTGGGGTTTTTGGGGTCCTCCATGTATAGTATCATGTCATCTGCAAATAGTGATAGTTTGACTTCTTCCTTTCCTATCCTTATTCCTTTTATTTCTCTCTCTTGTCTAATTGCTCTGGCTAATGCTTCCAGAACTATGTTGAATAGGAGTGGTGACAATGGATATCCTTGTCTTGTTCCTGACTTTAAAGTGAAAGTTTTCAGTTTTTGTCCATTTGGTATGATGTTGGCTGTTGGTTTGTCATAGATGGCTTTGATCAGATTGAGGTAGAGGCCATCTACTCCTATTTTTTCTAAGGTTTTTAACATGAATGCATGTTGGACTTTGTCGAAAGCCTTTTCTGCATCTATTGAGATGATCATGTGGTTTTTGTTTTTGGCTGCATTGATATGATGTATTACATTAATTGACTTGCAAATATTGAACCATCCCTGCATTCCTGGAATAAATCCTACCTGGTCATGGTGTATAATTTTCCTTATGATTTGCTGTATTCTATTTGCAAGTATTTTGTTGAGTATCTTTGCATCTATGTTCATTAGAGAGATTGGCCTATAGTTCTCTTTCTTGGTTGTGTCCTTCTCTGGTTTGGTATCAGTATGATACTTGCCTCCTAAAACGTGTTAGGGAGAGTTCCTTCCTTTTTGATTTCACTGAAGAGTTTGAGGAGTGTTGGTATTAGATCTTCTCTGAATGTTTTGTAGAATTCTGATGTGAATCCATCAGGGCCTGGGCTTTTCTTAGTTGGTAAGTTTTTTTATGACATCTTCAATCTCGTTAATTGATATTGGGTTGTTCAGGATTTTTGAGTCTTCCTAACTCAATTTTGGTAATTTGTACGTTTCCAGGAATCTGTCCATTTCTTCTGAATTTTCTATCCTATGGGAGTAAAGATTTTCAAAGTAGGTATTAATGATCTCCTGGATTTCTGTGGAATCTGTGGTGATTTCATCCTCTTTATTCCTTATTGCATGAATTTGAGTTCTTTCCCTTCTTTTTTTGATAAGGTTGGCTAGGGGTTTATCAATTTTATTTATTCTTTCGAAGAACCAACTCTTTGATTCACTTATTTTTTGTAGAGTTTTCTTCATCTCAATTGCATTAATTTCTGCCCTGAGTTTTATAATCTCCTCCCTTCTTTGGGCTTTTGGTTTGGTTTGTTGCTCTTTTTCTAAGAGTTTGAGTTGTAGCATTAGGCTATTTATTTGCTCTCTTTCTGTTTTCTTTATATATGAGTTCATTGCTATAAATTTCCCTCTGAGGACTGCCTTCATTGCATCCCACAGATTCCGATAGGTTGTACTTGCATTTTCATTTATTTGTAGGTATTTTTTAATTTCTTCTTTAACTTCTTGTGTGACCCATTGGTTATTCAAGAGGTTGTTGTCTAATTTCCAAGTGTTTATGCGGTTTTTGGAGTTCCTTTTGTCATTAATTTCCAGTTTCATTGCACTGTGATCAGATAATATGCATGGGATAACTTCACCTCTTTTGCATTTAAGTAGATATGCTCTATGGGCTAGAATGTGGTCAATTTTAGAGAAAGACCCATGTGCAGCTGAGAAAAATGTGTATTCTGATGTTGTGGGGTGGAACACTCTGTATACATCTACTAAGTCCATTTGTTCACACTTTTGGTTCAGGTCTGTTATTTCTTTGCTGAGTTTCTCTCCAGTTGACTTGTCTCTTTGAGTCAGACGGGTGTTTAGGTCCCCCATTAAAATAGTGTTATTAGTTATTTGATTTTTCACATTTGTTAAGACTTGAGTTGTAAAGTTTGGTGCTCCATTGTTTGGTGCATAAATATTTAGGATTGTTATCTCTTCCTCTTGCACCTTTCCCCTAACTAGTATGTAATGGCCTTCTTTATCTCTTTTGATTGTTTTTGGTTTGAAGTTTACCTTGTCTGCAAACATAATAGCTACCCCTGCTTTTTTCTGGGGACCTGTTGCATGGAGAGTTGTTTTCCATCCTTTAACTTTCAGCCTGTGGATTTCCTTTTGAGTAAAATGTGTTTCCTGTATACAGCATATCACTGGATTGTGTTCCTTAATCCACTCTGGCAATATTTTCCTTTTGACTGGTGAATTGAGGCCATTTACATTAATGGTTATAATGGTTATATGTTGGCTTATTCTAGTCATGTTATTTACTTGTTGTTGTTTTCCTTCTTTTGCTGAATGTTTACTTGTTCTGTGTAGGAAGTTGTTTCTATCCTTGTTCTTGGGATTGTGGTCTCTTTTTTCTCTGTCTAGAATATCTTTTAGTGCTTTTTGCAATGCTGCTTTGGCACTCATGAAGTTCCTCAGTTGTTCTTTGTCGTGGAAATATTTTATTTCTCCATTGAATTTGAAGGATAGTTTTGCAGGATACATCAGTCTGGGTTGGAAGTTGTTTTGTCTCAGAATCTGCAATATGTCACTCCAAGCTCTTCTTGATTTCATGGTTTCCATTGAGAAGTCTGCTGTGATTCTGATGGGCTTTCCTTTATAGGTGATCTGTTTCTTTTCTCTAGCAGCTTTTAATATTGTGTTCTTTTGCTGGATATCTGGGATCTTGACTATTATATGTCTGTGTGTAGTTTTCTTTGGATTATGGATCGTTGGGGTTCTATATGCCTCGATTAACTGTACCTCAGTATCTTTTACCTTATTTGGAAAATTTTCTGTTATTATTTCAGGAAATATTCTTTTTATATCGTTTGTGTGGTCTCCTGCTGTTTCACTGACTCCTATTACTCGAATATTATTTCATTTTGCCTCATCTTGCAGCTGTTGGATTGATTTTTCTTGGACCTTTGATGGTTTTATGAGATCCTTCCTTTCACGCTCATAGGCTGCCATGCTGTCTTCAAGGTCTGAAATTCTATCTTCGGTTTGATTTATGCGGTTTTGCAAGCTTTAAATGGAAGTTTTCAAATCCTGGCAATCTCTTTGGACCTGTTTCATTCTTGGTAATTCATTCCTAAATTGCTCTTGTAACTTTCCATTTTTTTCCTACTTTCTTCTAGTCTTTTATCTATTTCTTCTCTATGTATACGGAACATTTCTTCCATTACAGTTTTCAGTTCATTTTTTTGTCTGAGAGATTATTGCAAGTATGTGACTTATTTCTGCTTTATGCTCTTCTATGACCTGTTGGAGTTGTTTCAGTGTTTCGGATGCAACCATTTCAGAATTTGCAGGTATGTGGCTTCCTAGTTCCCCTGTATCCTCGCATTCAGGACTCGTTCTGGGTGGGGTTGTGTTCTGAGACTGCGTTTTGTTCTTCTGTCTTCCCATTTTTGGTTATCAGATTCAAAATATTGAGCAATAAATTACCCAGGCAGTTCACCAGGTGAAGGTCTGTTGCATAGGCTGCTCCAATGACTCGTTCTCTTCAGGAGAATGTCCCTTAAGCTTTCTGCTGAGAGTTCCGCTCAGTAGGCTGCTCATATGCTGCTTTGTGTGCCGAGCTACTCCCTACCCAGAGACCTGGCTGGGGCGCATAAACAGCTCGTCTTCCCGGGACCGTGCTGGCAGGGGTTTGCTCAGGTGTTCCTCCCTGGGTGGAGCTCCTCCCCCACTCAAAAATCCGGTCGGGGCGCCCACCTAGCTCTTCTGTCCCGGGGTCCGTGCAGTCAGTAGTGCTGCTCGGATGTCCCTCGCTGGGAGGAGCTTCTCCCCAGCTCAAAAAGCCGGTCAGGGCGCCCAATCAACTCACCCTGGGATCTTGCAGCAGGAGATCCCCAAATTGCTAATATGTCGTGCCTCACCCACAATGCGCCGCTCCCCAGTGCTTCTCCACCTCCTTGGCGTTCTCGCAGGAGCTGCCGACCACATCTGCTGCGGTGCCCGCTCTCCGGCCGAGGATGGTGCCGGGTGCAGGGGCGGGGATCTGAGCGGGACCCAGGTCCGCTGCCCGGATAAGCTCAGTCTGCCCGAGGAGCGCTGTCTCCGAGACCACCCTGCTCCGCCACCGCCAAAAATTCCTGGCTGCAGCCACCTGCGAGCCATTTGGGGTTGGGAGATCGGAGGGTGCGTCCCGCCCCGATCGCCCTCGGGGGTACGCGGACTGGGCCAAGCTGCTGCGCCACGCCGGGCTGATCTCCTCGGGCACCCAGCTCTCAGGGCCCGCCCACTCCTCACCACAGCAAATCCAGCCGACCCATTAATGCTCAGGCAGCGCAGAGCAACACGTTCAGTTGGAATTTCGCAGCCACAGACCCGGCACCCACGCGCAAGAGATCTGTCTCTGGGAGAATTTCCCTCTGCCACTCACCTGGTCACCATCTTCCTGGAAGTCTTACTGTATATTTCTGTCATACTTCATAGATTATGATTAACATCTTAACAGTTAAGACTGGACCAGATACTATTGTGTTTATATAGATTATGTCAGTTACTTCTTCCAAAAATTTTATACAATAGAGACTATGTTATTTTCATTTTACATTTGAGGAAAACTAAGTTACACAAGTACCTTTCACAAGATTGGAGAGTAAGGCACAGAGCCAAAATCTGAACACAATTTGGCACTAGAACTCATTGTAAATAATAACTTCCAGTGAAAATTGCAATCCAGATACATAAAAATATGGCAAAAATTATTGGAAAGAACATAGACTTGAGAATTGAACATTCCATGATTGTAATCACTGTTATTTTTCTAATTGTATGAATTTAGGCCATTTTTTTAGTGAATTTCAAATTCAAGATGATTTCATTTTTAAAGGAGCATCATGGGGGCTGGAGTGTGTAGGTCAGTGGTAGAGTGCTTACCTAGCATGTGTACATCTGCGGGTTTATATCCCCAATGACATCAAAAAAGATTTTTGAACTCAAATAAATGAAAATCAACTATTGAGCATGACCTTGGGAGGATAGTAGAATAAGAAGTGTCAGGAGTCCATCTCTCTACCTAGATAATAGTTGTACTGACCTGTCATAGCTAAATCTTAAAAACAACCCAAATACCTGTCAACTGAGGAATGGATAAAAAAATGTGGTATTTTTATACAAAGGAGTATTACTCAGCTATAAAAAAAGATAAACTCAAGGCTTTTATAGGTGAATGGATGCAACTAGAGTCCATACTCATAAGTGAAATAAATCAGACCCACATGCATAAACATTGTATTGTCACCCTTGTGTTAGAACCTGAGAGTGTAAGTAAAACTCAAAACATAACAATAGATATTATGAAAGGGAAAGAAATTGCTAAAAGGGAGGAATAAATGGGATGAGGGAAAGGAGAAAAAGAAAGAAGGAACAGAATCTACCTATCTATATGTATATAGAAGGATATCTAGAATAACTGTACTGCTGAAGTCTAATAGTTTATTGAAAGGAACAGTCAATGACTATTTTTTTCTTTTTTGACCAATTTTGCATGCTTTTATGTGGTTATCTGAACAACTAATTTGAGGGCAACAATATGCAATATGACAACCATTGGTGAATTCCTATCATCTTGTCTAGTGAAACTCTATTGTTTCTAATTTTTTTTGTTTTTCTTTAATGGTTTGATCAATCTTGCATTCTTACATCTGGTAATCTGAGCAACTTCGTTGAAGATAACAATGTGTAAAATAGCCACTGTTAATTCCTGTCATTTTGTTTTGAAACGCTGTATTGTTTTTACTGTTTTTGCTTTGTTTTGTTTTTGTCTATGGTGTTGTTATTTTGCTATTGCTCTTTTTAATTGTAATTCTCTTTAAAATAAAATCTTAAAAAAATAGTTGTACAGACCAAAACTAAAATTAAGCAACTATTTTGGAGCTCTGATATCTTGTTTGAGCGCTTGTAGCTTCTAGAGGAAAGCCTGGCTGGTAATTTTCTTGAACATGGTAGTCACTACTGACTGTAGCCCACACATCAGTAACAGGTACTCATCTTCATGTTTCTGCTACAGCTTGCTGGATCTAGGAAGGCAAATAAGGACTCTGAGTGCCCTGTGTTAACCACGTTCACTGGTCAAAGTGCCTTCCAAACCCTATGTGTTTAGCTTTTCTTTCTTTTTAGTCTTATGAGATCCAGGCATTTAGAAAGTAGGACATCCAGAGCATAAGCAGAAGACAATCTAGAGAGTCACTAGCTAGGCTCAGGGAATGATACAGGTTTAGAAAAGACCTAAGAAGTCCTTTCGCTTTCACTTTATGATGATATCTAGATACTTTAAGTGAAAACAAAACCCAGATGAAAACAGACAGTGGGCAAAAGGGCAAATCTAACTTCCAGAGGTATCATATTTTCACACTCAGATGTCCAGTTTTCAGCAAAAAAAACCCCACACAAAACAAAGAAACAGGAAAGTTTGATCTATTCGAAGGGACAAACTTCCTGAAGAAGACTAGATGTTAGACTTACTTGACAGATGCTTTAAAAAACAACTATCTTAAAGTACCTAAGAGAAACAAAGGAAGACATGGACAAAGAGTGTCTATGAATAAAATGAGAATAATAAAAGATTGAAATTTTAGAAAGAACTAGAAAAAAGTTCTTGGGCTAGGCAATACTATAACTGAATTGAGCATTCTACTCTATGAATGAGTAAGAAGATTTGAATAAGCAAAAGAGATAAGAATAAGTAGAAGTTAAACTTTTAGACAGTTGAAAGTGGTGAGTCTGAGAAAGGGGAAACTTGAATGAAAAAACTGAGACTCAGAGACTTGTAGGACATCATTAAATGGACCAACATATACTTTGTGTGGTAGTCCCATCAGGGAGAGAGAAATGGAAAGAAAGAATATTTTAAGAAATAAATGACTGAAAAGTTACCCAATTTTTTGAAAGACATAAATCTACAAATCCAAGAAGCTCAGCAAGCTCTGAGTAGGATAAACCCCAAAAGACCCATATTTAGACAAATTATAATCAGACTGTTGAAAGTAAAGTTGAAGTAAGTTACACTGTGAGCTGATTTCTCATCAGATAATTTATAGGCCAGAAGGTAGTGGATTTATATATTCAGAGTGCTGAAAAAGAAAAAAAAAACCCTAGAGATTAAGATATCCCCAAATAAAAATTGAGCAAGTCTACTACCACTACACTTGCTTTTCGAGAAGTGCTAAAGGGAGTCCTTTAGATGGAAATGAAAAGATACTAGACAGTAAGTCAAAGCCGTATGAGTAAATATCTGTTAAAGATAAAACAAAGATAGTATGTTTGAGTTTTGAATTATAACTTCACATTTAAAATTTTCATGTAACTTTAAAGATAAGTACTTAAAGCATTACCTATGTTGAGCACACAATGTATAAAGATGTGATTTGTGACAACAGAAAGAGAGGGTGGAACTGTAGGAGCAGAGATTCTCCAGGATAGAAGATCGGTTAGGCCACACAAAACATGTATCAATACATTTAAGAAAATAGATGTCACACAAAATATTTTGTCCATCTACAGTATGATGAAGTTAGAATTGGTGAGGAAAGGAAAACTGAAGTATTCTCAAATTCGTGGAAGCTAAATAATAAACTGTTAATAGGTCAAAGAGGAAATTAGATTATATTTAGAGATGAATGAAAGGTAAAACACTACCAAAATTTATGGAATACAGCATTAGCAGGTTACTGAAGTTACACTGGTATAAATTCAAGTTGGCTTATTGTAACACTAGAATTTTAAATGTAGTCCCCATAGTCACTGCAATAAAACTATGTATATAGTATCCATAAAAGGAAATGAGGAAGGAATCAGAATGCTTAAGTATAAAAAATTGCTTAACCAATAGAATAAATAGTGGAAAATCACTCTATGATGCACACGGAAAACAACAAAATGGCAGAAGTAAACTCTTCCTTATAAATCATTACTGTAGATGTTAATGAATTATGTGCTTAAAACATAGATCATAGATCTGAAGAATAGACTTTAAAAATATAATATGACACAAATTGGTTGATAGTGAAAGAATGAAAAAGAAATTTTATACAAAAAGTAAAAGTGAGCTGTGCTGGCAATCCTACTGTAAGATAAACTATACTTTAAAAATACAGTAGACAAAAGGTACATTATATATTAATAAAAAGTTTACTATAGCAAGATGTCAAAATTTAAGTATTTATGTGACGGAACCTCAAAATATATGAAACAAAACTTCCTAGAATTGAAGGTTTTTTTAAACAGATATAAATTCTATAATTGTTGGATACTTCAGTGTGCCACTTTTAATAAGAACAAACTGAAGAAAGAGTAGTAGACTTGAAGAACACAGTAAATCAACTAGGTGTAACAGAGTTATACAAAATATTACCCAACAACAACAGAATACACATTCTTCTCACATGTATGTGGGAGATTCTCCAGGATGGAAGATGGCTTAGGCCATACAAAACATGTATCAATACATTTAAGAAAACAGATGTCACACAAAATATTTTCTCTATCTACAGTATGATAAAGTTTGAATCAGTGAGCGAAGGAAAACAAGTATTCTCAAATTTGTGGAAACTAAATAATAAACAATAGGTCAAAGAGGAAATCACAGAGGAAATTAGACTATATTTAGAGATGAATGAAAAGAAAAACACTACCAAAATTTATGGAATATAGCATTAGTAGTGTTCATAGGGAAATTTATAAGTGCTTTAAAAAAGAAAGTTCTAAAATCAACAATCTAACTTTGTAAGAAACGAGTGAACTAAACCTAAAAATATTAGAAGAAAAATATAAATATTAGAGCAGAGATAGAGAATGGAAAGTAGAGAAATAATTTAAATCAAAAGTAGTTTCTTTAAAAAGTTTGACAAAATAATGCAAATGTTTAGTTAAACTGAGAGAAAACATCAGTAACTTTAAAAAACGGGGGGGTGTGTTCGTACTGAACTTTCAGAGATAAAAAAGGTTTTAGGAAAATACTATGAGTAATTATATGCCAACAAATTACATAACCTAGATGAACTTTCAGAGATAAAAAAGGTTTTAGGAAAATACTATGAGTAATTATATGCCAACAAATTACATAACCTAGAAGAAGTTTCTTAAAGCTCTCATGTTCTCTAAACTGAATTAAAAAGATTCAGAAAGTTCAAACCAACCTATAACAAGTGTTACGGCTTTCATAAAAATGTCCCCTAAACGTCCATTTGTTAAAAGCTAGGGCCCCTGCTATAGTGCTATTGGGAAGATGGTGGCATCTTAAGTGGTAGGGCCCAGCGGGAGGAAGTCCATTTATTGATGCATACTTATGAGTGGGATATTGAGATGTTGGCCCCTCCTCTCTTTGCCACTTGGCTCCAGTGAGGTGTGAGCAGTCTTCTCTGTCATGCTCTCTGGCTGTAATGTACTTACTGGCTTACCTTAAGCCCAAAGAGATGGGGTCAGTCAATCATGAACTGAAACCTTGGAACCTGGACTAAAGCCTTTCCTCTTTGTAGTTGTTTATCTTGGGTATTTTGTCACAGTAACAGAAAGCTGTTTTACACAATAAGTAAAAAGTTAGTAATAAAAAACCCCCCAGCAAAGTGCCATACCAAATAGTTTCAGTGATGAGTTTCACCGACATTTAAAGAATTAACACTTTTCCATTTTTAAAACTCTTCCAAAAAACTTGTAACACTTAAGAACCCGTTCTTTGCAGTCAGCATTACCTGGATATCTAAGCCAAATAAAGACATAACAAGAAAACAAAATTACAAACTAATATAAAACAATAAAATGTTAAGAAATTTACTCCAACAGTGTATTAAAGAGGACTATTCACCATGAGCAAGTGAGATCAATCCCAGGAATGGAAGGGTGATTCAACATAAAATTCATTTATAGAATATATTAATGGAATGAAGGAGAGAAGCTACATGATCATCTCAGTGAAAAGACCCTTAACAAAATGCAGCCTGGTGTGTGTGTGGTGCACAGCTGTAATCCCAGCACTTGGGAGGCTGAAGCCAAGGGGATAGTTTTTTGAGTTTGAGGCCAGCTTGAACTGCCTAGTGATACTCTGTCTCAAAAAGACAACAAAATGCAGTACCACTTTATAATAAAGACTTCAGAAATAGAGCCAGGTGTGGTGCACACCTATAATTCTAGCACTCAGGAGACTGAGGAAGGGGGATCGTTGGTGAGTTCAAGGCCAGCCTGAACTACATAGTGAGACCCTGTCTCAAAAAGAAAAGAAAAGGAAAAAAATAAACTCTCAGAAAACTATAAATAGAAGGAAAATTCCCCAATATGATAGAGGACTATATTTATGAAAACTCCCAGCTAATATTATATTCATTGGTTAAAGAATAAAAGCTGTTTCCTCCAAAATACAGAATGATACAGGATAACCACTTTAACCAGTGCAAAAACGTATTATATTGAAAGTTGTACTTTGAGTTACTAGCTAAGAAAAAGTCATGCAAATGAAAGAGGTAAAACTTTTTCTTCATAGACAACATGAATCTATGCATAGGAGATTATGTAGACTCTACCAGAAACCTGCAAAAGCTTATAAATGAATTCAAAACTACAGGATACAAGATCACCACATAAAAATCAATTATACTTCTATACACTAGCTATGAGCAATCTAAAATAAAAATTAAGGAAACAATTTTATTTTGATATCTAAAATAATTCCTGTGGAGAAAATTTAACCAAGGAAATAAAAGACATACTAAAAACTACAGAGCACAGGTAAGAAAAATTAAAGAACACTTAAATAAATGGAAAGACATTCTGTATTGATGGATTAGACGACTTACATGTTGTTAATATGTCAATGATACGCAAAGCAGTCTCCAGATTCAGTGAAATCCTTATGAATGACCCAATAGTCTTTTTTCCACAGAAATAGAAAAATCAGTACTTCATGTGGAATTTACAAAGGGTTCCATATGGCTAATGTAATTTTGAAAAGGATGAAGTCAGAGCATTCAGTACGTAATGTTGATAGTACAAATCTAGTAATTAAAATAGTATGTTACTGGTATATGTTCAGAAATAAGCCCTCACATATACAGCAACTGAGTTTTGACAAGAGTACCAATACCATTTAGTGGGAGAAAGGACTGTTTAACAAATGGTACTAGAAAAACTATATCCACATAGGGAAAACAAGCTGAACCTTTACCTTACACTGTATTAAAAAATTGGCTTGAAGCAAAGACCTAAATTTAAGAGCTGAAACTATAAAATTCTAGAAAAAAGACATCAGAGAAATCATGACATCAAAAGCACAGGTAATAGAGAAAATTGGTAGATTGCACCTTGTCATTTGTCATGCATCAAAGAACACTATCAAGAAAGCAAAATGGCAAGCTACAGAATAGGAAATGTTTTTAAGTTGTTTATCTGACAAGAGACTATGAAGAGCTACAACTGAACCACAGCAAACAACCATTAAAAAATGGGCAAAACAAAAAACATGCACTGAAGGAAAGATAGCCTCTTTAACAAATGGTACTGGGAAACTGTTCATATGCACAAGATTTAATCTAGACCTACATCTTTTACTTTGTACTAAAACAAAATGGATAAAACATCTAAATGTTACAATACAGACACCTAATATGCTGGAAGAGAAAATATGCAGAACTCTTGAAGTCCTAGGCATAAGCAAGGGCTTTCTGAATAGAACCCTAATTGCATAAGAAATAGCACCAAGAATCAAGAAATGGGATCATTAAATTAAAAAGCTTCTACAGGGCAAAGGATAAAACCAACAGAGTGAAGAGACAGCCAACAGAATGGGGAAAATTTTTTGCCAGGGGTTCCTCAGAAAGCAGCCACATAGCACAACTGAAGATACTCAGGAAAGAGGACTTCTAGAATTGGTTCCAGAAACTGGCAGCAATGGTAAGGTATGAAGGTTTGAAGTGAGGAAAATCAATGGCAATATTATCTTTTACTGTAATATTTTTTAAAAAGTTCTATTGTTTGATCACATTGCATATATATTACATTTTGTTTATCCATTTGTTGGTGGACACTTGACTTGCTTCCATGTATTAGCTATTGTGAATAATGCTGTTATGAATACAGGTACACAATTATCTCAAGACTCTGTTTTCATTTATTCTGGATGTTGTAGATTGATAACTAGTAATCAACTGGTAATGCCCAGCTGAACTGAACCAGCGTGATGCTGGGTGTGGAGGACCCACCTGAGGATTGTTGATAACAAAATAATAATAACTGGAAAAGAAGAAGAAGCTGTTGGGAGCTGTTGGTCTCCTGGTGGTGTTAGTTCTCCTGGAGGAGCTTGTCATGCTCTCTTTCTTGATATGAACGTGGCTGTTCTCGTCAAAGGAGCTCGGCACTTTGTTACTGAGAATGGCTCTGGTTCACTTCGGGGGAGCTCTGGTCCTTACTTTGAGCATTGCTTCCTGGCTCCAGAGAGCAAGATGGTGTGCTGGTCAATGTCCTAGAGAAGCTTATCCCGCTGGCTTTCTTGATATGAATTCGGCTGGAACCATCAGAGGAGCTCAGGACATTGTCATTGAGGATGGCTGTGGTACCTTTTGGGGGAGCTCTGGTTTTTTGAGCATTGTTTCCTGGAAGATCCCTCAGCCTGTTAGCACAGATCCTTCCTCCTGCCAACACAGACTTTCTAGCTTCTACCACTGACCTTTGGGCCCTCTTAGCACAGATCCTTGAAACAGGTCTGCATGAGACATTGTCATGGGCTCTTGGCCTCCAGTTGGGACTTGTGGGGGTCCTTATTATGGGCTCTAGGTCTTCAGCTGGACTCAGGCGGGACATTAACATGGGATCCAGGCCCTCAGCTGGATTCTTTGGGTCTTTATTGAGTAGACAGATATCCCGCGTTCTTTTGAACTTGACTCTTAGGGTAACTATTATGAAATAATCCTATAAATTATGTGTCCTGTATTGTTTTCTTTGCAAACCCTCACTATAACAGATATATATCCAGTAGTGAAATTTCTGGATCATAGTCTATATTACAAGTTTAATAGGGTTATAAATACCTACTATTAGGTCTTGTGAGTAAGCAGGATGGGGGAAGGAAGGGAAAGTGGTAGTATAAAGACTCTGACACTGAAGTAGAAATCAGTAGAAAAGTGCTACTCCTTATACACTTGCATTGCACATAAGTTTTCAGGAATATATTAATCAAATAAAAATCCAGGGTTTTTTTGGCTGATTTAGGATTTGTTTTTTCGTTGTCTGTGTTTGGTTTTCCCTCTATTTCTTTTCTCTCTCTCCCTCCTTCTTTCTCTCATTTTACTCTTTATTCTTTTTGTATATAATATATTGACAATATAATGATGATGGAACCTTAAAGGTATATTTTTGTGTTTTTCTTTAGAGCATGGTTTCTGAGGAAGACACGCTGAACAAACTGTACAACAATAATAATCCACCAGTTTCTCATCTTTGTGTCAGAACACCAAAACAGGTAAGTTTTAAATTTTATTTCAGAAAAAAAATTAAAGGTGGACTTTTTATGCAAAAATTGAAAATACTGTAATTTTGTTCCATTTTGTATTCAGACCCCTTTATGTCTGACAACTCCTGGATCTGTGCTCAAACTTGGATCTGTGAAAAAAATGCAAGATGACCGTTGGGCTGTAATTGCTAAAGTGGACAGAAGAAAAAAATTAAAAGAAGCAGAAAAGTTATTTGTTTAAGAAAATCAGTGTGATAATGGAACCTAATAACATCAAGTTAATAGTTAGTTTTTTGTTTTCCAAAGAGCCCAACTTTACCTGGAGATTCAGACTTTAAAAGTTTGCATAAATAATTTATATTTTTTATATTATATTTTGGGCAGAATGTGAAATATCTATATATTATTTGGAAACTTATTATTATATTCAGATAAGTGTATGATTATATTTTGTTACTTTTTCCTGTATTCAATATTAAGTTTTCAGATTTTTAGTTTTGAATATGAGAAAAGCATTATTGAGATTTATTCTTTATTCTTTACTATTAAAATGTTTTGGATGCAAATAAATGCTTCGTATTGACTTTGTGAGGAGACTTGAATAGCTACATCATTATAATTTTAAGAATAGTATTTTTTAAATCGTGAAAGCGTATTAGTGGAGTTTTACACTTCTGAAGCAGCACTGATTGCTATATTCATGAAATTGTTGGGTGGCATTTTTGTGGCAGGAAAAAAGTTTATAGCCATGTAACTTTCTGAAGTGAATTAAACAAATATCTACTGAGTGTCTACCAAGAATTAACTACAATTCTAGATAGGCATGTAACAATAAACAGAAAAGAAAGTAAACTCTCTTTTTTAGATTTTATATTCTGGTGAGAAAACAGACAATAACCAAAACCTCCAGTGTGTTAGGTAATGGTAATTACTAAGAAGGAAACCAGGAAATACTATTAGAGAATATAACAGACATTGACATTTTAGGTACAGTAAAATGATGTTTGAGTGAAGATCTGATGAAAATAACAGGTAAGCCTAGGACTATCAGGAGGGAAGGAACATTCCTGGCTGAAGGAACAGGAAATATAAAAACCCAGGGGTGAGAATATGTTTGATGAATCTGGGAAGCATCAAAGAAGTCTGTGTGGCTGGCGGGCAGTGAGCAAAAAATGGAGCGTAGAAGAAAGAGAAGGCTTGAGAGGTAAATTTGAGTGGGCAAATTATGTGGCATTTGTAAGCCACTAGTAAGAAATTTGGTTTCTCTCTGAATAAGATGTTAAATTATTGGATGATTTAGACCAAACAAAAGAGCTGTGAGCTAACATGTTTTAAACAGAATCTTTCTGGCCACTAAAATAAAGAAAACATTATTTGAGTAATTCATATGAGAAGTGCTAGTGGCTGCTACCAAGTCTGAGAACAGCAAGGGAATAAAATGATCAACTTTTAGATCTATAGTACAGTAAAACTTTTTATTACAAGTAACTTGTGTGGAAGGGTTTAACAAGATGTATAAACATTTCTAATGAATTTTAACCTGATAAATGAGCTATATCTTAGAAGATGAGTAGTATGTGTTGCTGAATGTCACATGATCTCTCTCCTTCTGTCTCCCTCTCCCTCTCCCCATCTCTCTTTCTCTGTCTCTGTCACTGTCACTCTCTGTGTGTCTTTGTCTACCTCACCCTGGGATTGTGGGTGATAGTCTCCTAGAAGTAAGAGGTTATGGAGGACATCTCATCTACAGAGGACAAAGAGAAAATGGTGGAAGAATCTCTTACTTCAAA
Source organism: Dinomys branickii (assembly GCA_004027595.1). Classification (NCBI taxonomy): domain Eukaryota; kingdom Metazoa; phylum Chordata; class Mammalia; order Rodentia; family Dinomyidae; genus Dinomys; species Dinomys branickii. The sequence goes on along the minus strand of PVLD010012911.1, from coordinate 10,808 downwards.
TGAGATTAGGAAGATGTGTAAAATGTGAGAAACAGTACAAGCTTTTGTGGAAAAGCACCATCCAAATATAGCTGTAGCAGTGTGAGCAATGAATCTATTAACTACAATGCAATGTCCCATTTGATGAAATCCTCTAAAGGAGGCAAAACTAAGTGTCATTGGATGGGTTCCTTGTTAAAGCTGCATGAAAAGAAACATTCCATTGAACCAATATATAGCAGTAATTTCGTTAGTGATAGTGAAAGTCATTCTACACAACAATAATCCTCTCCTGACTCCTTCATACTGACCGTGAAGGTTTTCTTTTAATTTTTTTTTTTGGTAACAGGAATTGAAAAGGTTTTCAAAGGTAACTGCAGGCTAATGTGTTTGGTTTTGCCTATATTTTGTATTTATTTTATATTACAGTATTGTAATCATTTTTATATGAATACTTGTGGGTTGTGGAATGAATCATCTAGTTTCTGTTTTTATGGAGAAATTCACACAAATGCTTTGGGATTACAAGTATATTTCTGAAATGAATTATGCTTATAAATCAAGGTTATACTGTTTTTTGAAGATGGGATATTAGAAAAAGACAATGGAATGGGAATAATTTCCATATTTGGGGTCTGAACACTGGAGTTTGAATGTCAGATTTAAAATGCCCATCATACACCCAAATAGAGATGGTGACTAGAGTTAGCGAGGTCCAAACTAGTGCTATAAATTTGGAAATCAGTAGCATATTTAAAGTGATCAGACTGGATGAAAACACTGACAGTTTTGGAAATGAGTGTATCTTGAAAAAAGAAAAGGTCAGGGAGATGAGAAGGAGCCCTCAAAGCATTAGGCAGAGTTGTAGTAGGAAAACTAGATTTAGTTAAGTTATATTTTGAAGCAAGAAGACAAGTGGAACACTTACCAGAGAAGGAAGTGGATTAAAAGTTTTTAAGAGATATAGCACACTTAAATAAAGAGAAATTAAGGGGAGCGGAAATACGATGCAGGAGAGAAAGGGGAATTTTTAAAAATAGAATGTCTTACAGTAAAAGGGATGGAATTATAGTAGATAAGTGACAGTGTTGGGCCTCAGGAAGAAAAGATTTCTACCATAGCAATAGCAAAAAGGATGTATATGTGGCATAAAATGATGGTAAGTGGATGGGATTTTGTAGAATTTTTGGTTTCACAGTTTCAGTTTTTCTCAGGAGTATAAGATCATTCATTGAAAATGAGGATGAGGGGAAAAAAGTGCTGGAGGTTGTAGAAAGAAGAATAGATATGTCTTGGTTACTTTTTTTCTCGTTGCTGAGACAAAATACCCAATGCCCAAATTGAAGGAAGGAAAGGTTTATTTAGCTTACAGTTTGTGGAGGTTTCAGTCCTTACTTGGCTGGTTCTGAGGCAAAATGGCACATGGCAGAGGGCAAACTGTTCACGGCAGCAGAGCACAGCAAAAGCCGCAAGCAAAAGGGGGAATGGCAGCCAGCAGCCTCTTCTCTTCCCTTACATTGTAAACAGCCTACCCCCGCCCAGGGGGCGTGTACCTCTCCCATAACCTCCATGCCCTCCTCTTCCACAGGCTCAGGATGTTTACAAAGCACCCTGGCTTCCTCCTGAATCACACAGTTAACCATTAAAGCTCCCCAAATTAACATAAACAACATCCCAAAAGGGTAAGGGCATATCCTGTTTACCCCAAGATTTACAACTGTTGAGTCAGTCAAACCTCTAGACTCCCCAAGTTGACACAATGTATCAACCATAACAAGGTACAAAGTATGAAGGTTATAAAATAGGAAAGTTAATAGATTTTATGAAAAAATAACATGGATAAAAATTAATTTGAGATGTCTATAGCTAGTAATTAGTATGTAGTATATATAATCCCCTTCTGGTAAGGATTATATTTGCAGGAAGGGTTGGCCAAGGAAAAAAATGGAAATGTTGTGCAGTATAGAAATTATGAGCCAGGTATAGTAGCTCATACCTGTAATCCCAGCACTGGGGATGCTGAGGCAGGAGGATCACTCCAAGTTTGAGGCTAGCCTGGGCTCTATAGTGAGTTCAAGGTCAGCTTTAACTACACAGTAAGACCCTGTTTAAAAAACATATATACTTTAATTTGTAGAACTTTGACTATACTTGGATAATCTGTTGATCTCTAAGGTTGACAGTTATTACTCTGGAATAGGGAGTGTCAGCAGCCTGCAACTGTTATCTTGTCTGTAGAGACTGAATGTTTTTCTAACATGGCCAAAGGTCCCTTCTTGGTCAGTAATTTAATCCTACATAGCGTGGTCCCCATTAGATCACCCTGAACTTTAACCTCACCTGGGCTACATAGTTCAAGTCCAGTTTGAACTATGTAGTAAGACCCTGTCTCAAAACAATAAAAAAAAAAGATAAGCTAGTGTGTTAGTTACAATGGCTGCTTTGACTAATCATTTATTTCTCAGCTATCTAAAGCCTAACATAATGTTCTTATTTAGTGAATATCATTCCTTGAGGCAGTAATGATTTATGAACTGTGGCTTCAGACTTATAGTTTACCACCTTTAACAGTTGCCTTCCAAGATTATTGGGAAGAGGGAAACAGTTGAAGATGAATGTGGTAAGTTTGTAAAGATCCAAACATGAAAGAGACGTATATAACTTCTACCCATGTTTTATTTTCTAGAACCAAATCCTTTGGCCACACTTAAAGGGAAGCTGTGGCCCACATTCTAGTTCTCAGCAGATCACAGAAAAGATTAGGTGAGCAACTAACTAGTTTGTTACAATTACTTTATGCTTCTCAATTTTTCAAATTTTGTTCCTCCTTTTAATAAAAACAAGATGAATTAGTTAAGGTTCTTAAGGTTTGAAAGACTGTTTCACCTTGCTATTTCTTGAACACACCAGGCATGCTTCTGTTTTGAAGCCTTCCCACTCCCTCCATCACTTATGATTACCATAACACTGTTCTTTTTCTTCCCATGGTGTACATTATCTTCTAAAATACTGTTATGAATATGTTTATTCTTCATTTATCTCCCACTAGAATGTAGATTTCACAAGATAGGGATTTTTGACTACTTTATTGATGCATTCCAAGGGACTAGCACAATGTCGGTCTGGCCCCTAGCAGGTATTCAACATTTGTTGAATTGAGTGAATAAAATGTTACTACATATTTAAGAAAAATTTACATGTATGATAATTGTGATTTTTAGACTTAGTAAAATTTGAGGACCAAAATGTTGAATGGATGATTTAAAGATAAAATCAAGTATTGGAAATTAGAAAATTATGAAACTTTCTAAAATCACATTATTTAGAGGCTTCTATTCGACTCTTTGAGCTCGAGAGTTTAATTTTTAAAAGTTTTTTTATTTGAAAAATGAAAAAAACTAACAAAACAACAAGGAAGACAAAATCAAAACAACACAAAAATGATACATGACCTCAAAACAAAATGATAGGAATTAACAATGGTTGCTACATTACATACTGTTACTTCAATGAAGTTTCACAGCCCACCAGACATAAGAATGTAAGATTGATTGAACAGTCAAAGACAGTAACAAGTAATAAAAAAAAAAGATTGGAAATGATGCAGAACTTCAGAATACAAGATGGTAGGAGTTCAACAATGGTTCTTATACTGCATATTGTTTTCAGATCAGTCATTCTGATTATCAAATTCAAGCAGGCAAAATTGGTCAAGAAAAATTTTAAGCATTGACTGTTCCTTTCAATAAACCACAGACATCAATACACTTATTCCAGCTATCCGTATATATACATATAAATTTTGTTTTTCATTTTAAACAAAATAACAAATATATAAACTAAACAGCATAGAGAACAATACAGAATTTCAAAACATGGTGATATGATATTAACAATGGCTTTTTTGGGCTGGGGATATAGCTCAGTGGAATAAGCGCCTGCCTAGCAAGCGCAGGGTCCTGAGTTCGATCCCCAGTACCGCCAAAAAAAAAAAAAAGGCTTTTTTTAAAGATAAAAGAATGAAAACAAACATTTACAAAATAACACAATACAAGCAATACTGAATTTCAGACAAGGTGATAGGAAAATTACAATGATTGTTTAGGAAATTAACAATGGTTGTTGTATCACATATTGATATCTTCAAAGTTACTCAAGAAAACAAATATAGACATGTAAGATTGATCAAACAGTTAAATGTTAACTGTTCCTTTCAAAAAAGCGATAGAGGTCACTAGCACAACTATGTTAGCTATCCTGTGTATACAAATATACAGAATTTTCCCCTTCTTTTCTCTTTTCCATCATTGCAGTTGTTCTTCACTTTTGAGCAGTTTCCTTTTGTTTCACAACATCTGTCATATCTGTTAATTTTTATTCACTCTTTCAGGTTTTTACACTAGTGAGACAATATGGTGTTTACACATGCAGGTCTGATTTATTTCACTTATGAGAATGGTCTCTAGTTGTGTCCATTTATCTATAAAAGCCTTGAGTTTTATCTTTATAGCTGAGTAATATTCCACCATATAAAAATATCACAACTTTTTTATCCATTCCTCAGTGGAGGGATATTTGGGTTGCTTCCACAATTTAGCCATTACAAACTGCACTGCTATAAATATTGGTATATATATTGCTGTGATACAATGTTTTCAGTTTTTCTGGGAAAATACTCAAGGGAAATAGCTGGCTTGAATGAGACCTCTAGTCATGATTTGCTGAGGAATCTCCAAACTGATTTCCACACTGGTTTCACGAGCACTCCCATTAGCAGTAGAGAAGGGTTCCTTTTTCTCCACAGCCTTGCTAGCATTTGTTATTGGGTGATTTCTTACTGGGGTGAGATGAAATCTCAGTGTTGTTTTAATTGGCATTTCTCAAATGACTAATGATTTGAACGTTTTCTTGTGTATTTATTTTCCATTTGTATTTCTTTATCTGAGAAGAGTGTATTCATCTTAGAAGGCCATTTTTGGATTGGGTCTTTGAATTTAGGGAGGCTGATGTTTTTAAATTCTTTATATGTTGTTCTACATAGAAGTCCTTTGTCTGATGGAAAGTCAGTGTTATGGTTTGTGTCTGCATGTACCCCCAAATCCTCATGCAGTCATGGATTGGGCTTTCAGAGTTCATGACTCATCCATGATCCAATGCTGGGATTATGGGTATGAGGGCTATATTTGTCCTGGGGCAGATAGTTTGCATATGTAAAGGAGAGAAAGAGGCTGCTTCCACCATTCCTCCCTTTTGCTATTGTTTTTGCTGTGTTCTGCTGCTATAAACTGTTGCCCTCTGCCATGTGCCACTCTGACTCAGAACCAGCCAAGTATGGACTGAAACCTCCACAACTGCAAGCTAAATAAACCTTTGCTTCCTTCATTTTGGGTGTTGGGTATTTTGTCTCAGCAATGAGAGAAAAATAACCAAGACAGCTAAAATTTTTTTCCCTATTTGTGGGTTTTCTTTTTACTCTGCTGGTGATTTCTTTAGATGTGCAAAAACTTTTCAGTAAGATGAGATCCCAGTTGTTGATTCTTTTGAAGTATTTCCTGTGCGGTTTGGTTTTTGTTCAAGAACTCTCTGCCTACCCCTATATCTTCAAGATTTTTATTTACTTTCTCTTCCCATAAATTTAGTGTTTCTCTTCTAATATTGAGATCTGTGATCCATTTAAGTTGAATTTGGTGCATGGTGATAGACATGGGTCTACTTTCAGTGTTCAGCATGTGGCAAGCCAGTTTTTCCGGCACCATTTATTAAAGAGGCCATCTTTCTCCATTGAACTTGCTTGGCACTTTTTGTCAAAGATCAGGTGGCTGAGTGTATTTGTAGCTGTTTCTTGCAATCTGTTCCATTGATCCTCTGGTTGTTTTTTTACCCAGTACCATGTTGATGTTATTACAGTAGCTTTGTCGTATCATTTCAGGTCAGGGATTGTGATGCCACCTGACTTATCTCTGTTGCCCAGGGTTGCTTTTGCTATTCTGGGTATCTGCTGCTTCCAGATGAATTTTAGGACTGCTTTCTCTAGATCTGTGAGGTATACTACTGGTATTTTAATTGAAATTACATTGAAGCTGTACAACAATTTTGGTAGTATGGCCATTTTCATAACTTCCTATCTATGAGCAAGGAATATCTTTCCATTTACTGAGATCATCTTTGATCTCTTTTTTCAGAGTACTGTAGTATTCAATGTATAGATCTTTTACTTCTTTTGTTAGATTGATTCCTAAATATTTCAATTTTTTGGGATGCTATGGTGAAAAGTATGGTTTCCTTACTTTCCCTATCAATGTGTTTGTGGTTTCTGTATAGAAATGCTATTGATTTTTGAGTGTTGACTTTGTATCCAGCTACACTACTGAATTAGTTGGTTAGTTCAAGGAGTCTTCTGGTGAAGTTTTTAGGGTTTTCCATGTAGAGCATCATATCATCTGCAAATATGATAATTTCACTTCTTCCTTTCCTACCTTTATTTGTTTTATTTCTCTTTTGTCTAATTGCTCTGGCTAATGCTTCCAGAACTATGTTGAATAGGAGTGGTGACAGCAGACATCCTTGTCTTGTTCCTGATTTTAAAGTGAAAGCTTTTAGTTTTTGTCCATTTAGTATGATGTTGGCTGTTGGTTTGTCATAGATGGCTTTGATCAGATTGAGTTAAAGACCATCTATTCCTATTTTCTGTAGGTTTTTTTAAAAAATGATTAATGAGTGTTGTCAAAGCTTTTTCTGCATCAATTGAGATGATCATATCATTTTTGTCTTTGGCTCTATTGATATGGGATATTGCATTAATTGATTTGCAAATATTGAACCATCCCTGAATTGCTGGGCTGAATCCCTTGGTCGTGGTGTGTTATTGTCTTGATGATTTGCTGCATTCTATTTGCTAGTATCTTTGCATCTATGTTCATTAGGGAGATTGGTCTGTTGTGTTCTTTCTTGGTTGGGTCTTTCTCTGCTTCTGTTATCAGTATAATACTTGCCCCCTGAAATAAATTAGGGAGAATAGCTTTCTTTTCAATTTCATTGAAGAGTTTGAAGAGTATTGGAATTAAATCTCCTCTGAATTTCTTGTAGAATTGTTTTGTGAATCTATGAGGACCTTGGCTTTTCCTTGTTGGTAAGATTTTAATCATGCTTTCAATCTCATTAATTAATATTGGGTTGTTCAGGAATTTTATATCTTCTTGATTCAAGTTTGGTAATTAATATCTAGGAATCTGTCCATTTCTTCTGAGTTTTCTATCCTATGTGAGTAAAGATCTTCAAATTAATGATCTTTTGAATTTCTATAGGATCTGTAGTGATTTCATTCTTTTCATTCCAAATTGCATGAATTTGAGTTTTTTCCTTTATTTTTTTGATAAGGTTGACTAGAGGTTTATCATTTTCAGTTATTTTTTCCATGAACCAACTCTCTGATTCATTCATTTTTTTGTAGTGTTTTCTTTGTCTCAATTGCATTAATTTCTGTCCTGATCTTTATAATCTCCTCCCTGCTTTGGGATTTGGGTTTGACTTGTTCTTCTTTTTCTAAAAGTTTGAGGTACAGCATTAGGCTATTTATTTGTTCTCTTTCTGTTTTCCTGATGTGTGAGTTCACTGGTGTAAATTTCCCTCTGAGCACTGCTTTTATTGCATCCCACAGATTCCTGTAAGCTGTATTTACATTTTCATTTGTAGGTACTTTTAATTTCTTCTTTGACCCATTGGTTGTTCAGGAGGTTGTTATTTAATTTCCAAGTGTTTATGGAGTTTTTGTGGTTTCTTTTGTCATTAATTTCCAATTTCATTGCACCATGGTCAGATAATATGCATGGGCCCGAATAAAGCGCTCCTGGAGAACACATGTTGAGCACAGAGGTCACTAAGACTCAAGGTGCTCACAGAGGGAGTTCAGGGTGGGAGCTGAAGCCCAATAATTCAGCTTATGCTTCCTGCTTAGTTTTGGAGTGAGAAGGGCATGGGGCCATGTGATCCACCTCCATCTGCAGTTCTCTTACTGTTGTGCTCCAGTTCCCGTTTGTTCTTTGGTTGGATCCCTGGGAATTGCTGTGGCCCTGGGGTCGCTGCTGCTGCTCTCTGCTGGTAGTTGCTCACACAGTGGAGAGGTGGGAGGCCACAGCCTGGGGGCAGGTGTAGAGCTAGTTGTGATGGGCTGTGTACTGTTTGCTTTGACTCCACCTTGCCTCAGGGTGCTGATTAGAAAGGTTGCTGCAGAGTAGGCATGCTGCTTTAATGGCAGTTGTAACTTTTTATCCTCACACTGGGTTCAACACCTCCCATCCACTGCTGCCTCTTTTCTGGGTTGCGCCTTCTCCACTCTGGCTTTGGCCCAGCTCTCGGAACTCTGCTCGCCTCTGGCTGAGTTGGGAGGCTTCTGCAAGCACGGGCCTCTGAAGCTGAAGCTGTGAGTGCCAGAATGAGGGATTGGGCCCAGGGTGTGTATGGGGCAGTGGCTCCCTCTTTCTCTGCTTTCTCTTCCTCTAACTGCACCATGGCGGCCCTCTGAATTTTTCCTCCAGGAGAGGTCTCGTTTATTCTTTCTGAGGGCTTCAGTTCTCATTTCAGATCCTTCCTGGGTCCAAGGGACCTACTACTCTCCCTCCTATCTCTTTCATGTTGCTATATTCCAGTGTCTGGTTGGCGATCCTGTGGGAGGATCTTTCTCTGCTCCTTACCCAGTTGCCATCTTCCTGGAAGTATCCTGGAGTTTGTTTCTTGATCCATTTTTCCAGTCTGTTTCTTTTGATTGATTAGCTGCAGCCATTTGCATTAATGGTTATTACTAATATGTATGGACTTACTCTTGTCATGTTATTTTCCCACTGTTCATTCTGTACTTCCCACTTCTTTTTTTTTAAATTTTATTTTAAAGACAAAAGAATGGAGACATATGAACCAGAAAAGCCATAAACAATACAGAAAATACAAACTTATACAGAATATAGTAGGGAATTAGAACTGGATGTTGTATTACATAGTTATTCATATTAGTTAACACAATAACATTAAAGGAAATACCAAATTATAGATAAGACAGTAGGGAATTTGCACTGGATGCTGTATAATATAAAGTTATCTTCATTTCTCCTAATACAAAAATGACTGAGGAAATACAGAATTATAGAGAACATAGAAGGGAATTAGCTCTGGATGCTGTCCTACATAATGTTACCTTCATCTTTGTCACTCAGGTTACACAGATGATGGCCCTTTTGATCAGTTCGTTTTTTTCTCCTCCCTCATCTCCGTTGCCCTACCACTCAATCAGTTATCTTCCCTGTGATAATAACTGTACTCCTGGGTTTATCTATATCCTTGGACTCTCACCTTGGGAAGAGATATAGCTGTCTCAGACTATACTATAACATACAGGGGTGTATACAAACTGCCATGGCTGGAGGTGGGAAAGCACATATGCTCACAGCGGACCACCCGGCTCCACCCTGTCGTCCTGCTATGGGTGGGGGCGGGTCCAGACCATGTGGCTCCAGCATTACCGTTCCCCACCCCTTGCAGCTGGGCAATGGATCTCCAAAGCTGAAGCTATGAATGCCGAAACGAGGGCGTGGGCCAGGGGTGTGCTTGGAGCGGCAACCTCCTCCCTCTATCTCGTCTCCCTCCAACTGTGCCATGTCAGATCTGCGATCCCCTCCTCCAGAGGAGGTTCTGCTTAGACTTTCCGAGGGTTTCACTTCCTATCTCAGATCCCTCCCGAGTTCAGGATATCCACCTCCCTCCTCTCTGTCCTTCACATGTTGTTATATTGCCATATCTGAGTGGCATTCCTCCGGGAGGTTCTCTCTCCGCTGCCCACCCGGTCACCATGGGTTCATATAACGTTCATACATGCAAGCAGTATGGAGACACTCTTGTTGCTCGCATCAGTAGTCTGGGGTGAGTCTTAAAGCCTGTGGACTCGTCCCATTGCTGTCAGGAACAGGTGGTGATTGCGCAGGCCGCCGAGGCTCAAGGTGCTCACAGAGGGCGTTCAGAGTGAGAGCCGAAGCCCTGTAACTCAGTTCATGCTTCCTGCTTTTGATGCTGGAGTGAGAAGGGCTTGGTGTCGTGTGAGCAACCTCCATCTGCAGCTCTCTCTTGCTGTTGTGCTCCAGTTCCCGTTTGTTCCTTGGCTGGATCCCTGGGAGTTGCTGTGGCTCTGATGTCACTGCCGATGCACCCCACCGCTCCCCACTGGGAGCCGCCCACAAAGTGGAGAGGCAGGAGGCCACAGCCTCAAGGCAGGCATAGAGCTGGGTGTGGTGGGATGTGTACTGGCTGCTCTGGCTCCACCTTGCCTCCCAGTGCTGATTAGGAAGGTTGCTGCAGAGTGGGGACTCCTGGCTGTTGCAACCTCTCATCCTCACACTGGATTTGACCACAGTTCCCAACCACCATTGCCTCTTTTCCTGGCTGTGCCCTCTCCTCTCCAGTTCTGGACCAGCTCTTGGAACTCCGCTCTTCCCCGGCCAAGTCGGGAGGCTTCCATGAGCGTGGGCCTCCGAAGCTGCAGCTGCAATCGCTGGAAGGAGGGCTTGGGCCAAGAGTGTGTTTGAAGCAGTGGCTTCCTCTTTCTCCATCTCTTCTCTCTCCGACTGTGCTGAGGCAGCCCTCCAAACCTTTCCTCCAGGAGAGGTTCTGCTTGGTTTTTCCTAGAGCTTCAGTTTCCATTTCAGATCCTTCTTGAGTTCAGGGTACGTACCTCTCCTTTCTGTCTTATTCTAGTCATGTTATTTATTTGAAGTTTTCCTTCTTTTGCTGACTGTTTAATTATTTGTTCTGTTTAGGGAGTTATTTCTATAGCTGTTCTTGGGATT
>PVLD010012910.1:0-58184 GCA_004027595.1 Dinomys branickii | reverse complement strand
AAGGCAGAAGTGAAACATTACACTCTTCCACACAAGTGTCTACTTCTATATAAATGAGTCTCTAACAGAGCAGTCTCTCTCTGTGACTATTTCAGTGTTTCCTAGGAAGTTACAACCCCTCAGTTCCCACTCAGAACAGCCTATCATAGGTAAATATCCTGTCCACTTCCCCATTACCCTCTAACCTTACTCGGCACACCCTGAGCCCCACACTCTGTTCACAGGGAAGCAGACAAATGAACCCTTCCCGAAATGCAGCCGGACATCCAGGGGGAACAGTTGGGAAGTGCTCATCACAGATGTGTTTGGCACTGCTGCCTAGAAACATTCAGGGGCAAGGCCCTGTGCTGGGGAAGAAGCTGCTGCCTCTCTAGATGACCTGGAGCAGCCCTGAAGCTGAAGTCCCTTCTGAGAGAGACCCAGGAGCTGACAACGATGTATGGCTGCTCTTCCAGTGGGCCAGGAGTCTGCCTGTTCCCTTGGGTCTCACTGAAGCACTGGGATCTCTCCCCTGGAAGGGAGTGGTACCTGACTCTCTGTCCTGTGCCATGGTGTGGCCAGCAGCTGTCACATCTTCCCCAAGTGGCCTGGGACACTGGCCTCAGTGTTCTCCCTGGTTGTCTAGATCCCAGTCTCCTCTAGGCCACTTGAATGAGTGCAGCTCAGGTGTCAGCATGGTGTTTTCATGAGTTAATATTATCCCTTAGTTATTGTGGACTGAGCAGGCCCACAATCTCTCAGAGGAGTGGATGGCAAAGGCTTAAACAAAATAGTCAAGTGGTACGATTTTAGGGCTCCAGGAAGATCAAAACCCTCTAACAGAATTTAATATTCTCTGGCAGCTAAGACAAAGATTTTCTCTGGGTATGTACTTAGTTATCAAAACAAGGGAGGGGAGTACTGAAGAAAAATGGAACCACTCAAGGACTTCTCCAAATAATACATTGTTAATTTAGGAGAACTGTGTTATCTCCAGCAAGGTCACCAACCTGGAGTGAGATCCCTGCCGCTACAGTCTTTATCTAGTTAACTGAGGTTGGAGCCAGGTGTCCTTAGCTATGGCCTTGCTTTGTCCTTTGAGGTGTCCTGGCTTCACCTGCCATTACAGGCCTCAGCAGGGACCAGTGACACACAGAGGTTCACTTAGTATGATTCTACCCCCCATCTCCAGGTAAGGGGCCTAGGCCTTGGACAGGCTCACAAGTAAACACGGAAAGCCAGTTGGTTCATATTAAGTCCTGCTCAGAGCCGCTCTGCAGTGGTCTCCATCAGTGCCCGTCCCAGGTTCCTGGCACTCAGACCCTGTTGCTGCCTTTTGGAGAAAGGGTGTGCGACATTGTGGTATGGCTCGGATCAGGGAGGGAGGGATCTGGGCTCAGTGTTCTCATCCCCACTCTCCCCAAGTCCCAATAAGCTGTAATGAGCACAGCCAGCCCTGCCCAAGACTCCCCAGTCCCCTGGTTTCATCTTGCCATTTTTTATAGATAAGCCAGCTGCCAATCAAACAGTCTCACAGATCACTGACATGACAGCTTTCAGTTAAATAGGTCTCTTGCTACCAGGACAGCTGAGCTGTCCTAGACCCCCACACGTGCTTGGACCAATTAGCAGGCCTGAACAGGAACCAGTTACAGGCTTGCGGGTGCTATATAAGCAGTACCACCCTCACAGTGCTGGGTGAATCTAGCAGCTCCCTCCTGTGTGCCAACTCCCCTTGCTGCAGCACAGCTTCTGGTACGGACTCACTCTGGTGGTCTCATAATCTGCCCATGATTTGTTTCTTGGGTTTTATGGGGTCAAAAAATCTTGTAAACCTACTTGGGATTCTTGTCCTGAGAAGCATGGACAGATTGGTCACTTTAAAAGAAAGAGCAATAAACATGGGGGCCGTTAGCCTGAAGACAGAGTCCAGCAGCCAGCAAAAGTCAGTGACAAAGAGCAACAAGGAGCTGAATCTCACTGTAGCATCCAGAACAAGCCAGCATCACATCATGACAGGAGAGACCAGCAGCTGACTTGTTCAACTGAAGGCATCCAGTGGTGTCACTAGCAGATCTGTACTGTGCCAAGTCCCAATTTCTGTCTTAATGCAGCAAAGAACCCTGACCTGAGAGACAGCAAACCATTCCTGTCCATAATGTTTGAATGCGTGTGTATGAAACATCATGACCTTCAGCTGAACATGCTCAGGAATACTCTACCTCTAGAGCACTGACAAGCAGCTCTGAGAGGAACATTGTTGGGAATGGCTAGAGCTGGAAACTGGTCATATGTGTGAGGGCAGGACAGAGCCAGAGGGCCTCAAGCAGTCAGGCTACCTCAGTCTTGAGAAAAATATCCTGCCTGGACAATTTCAGTCATTAGTTGCTAGGCAACATTGCCTGTCATGATACTATGCAAGGGTATAAATTAACATCCCTACTCTTATTGTACAGTCCTTCAGCCCTCCGAGGTAAAGAGGCTACTCCACCTGACTCCAGCCTTTGTTTCTTGTGTTTTTTTTTCCTCGTACCCACCTCTGTTCCTCCCCAGGTAACACCAAGAGACCCAACAAGTTCCCTACAAACATAGGCAAATCTCTCTGATATGAGCCTCTCTCCTCCTTTGCTTGGAGACATTACTCTGGGAGACACCCCTGCTGTGCTTTATAAGGCATGGGCCTTTCCTTATTCTTGGTATCCTGGTTGTGCTTACATGGTTTCCACTAACCAGGGGAAAAACTGTTGTTTCATGTTTTGGTGTATTGACAACTGGTAGTTAACTTGTAACATCCAGCTGAACTGAATCAGTATGGTGCTGGGTATGGAAGACCCACCTGAGGATTATTGCCAACAAAATAAAAAGAATTGGAGAGAAAGAAGTAGGCTGGTGGGAGCTGTTGGTTCTCCTGGAAGAGCTTGTCACGCTGGCTTTCCTGACAAACTCAGCTGTTCTCATTTTCTGAAGAGCTCCAGACCTGCTGAGAATGGCTGTAAGCTCTGGTCCTCACTTTAAGCATCACTTCCTTGCTCCGGAGGGGAAGATGGTGCACTCCTCAGTCTCCCAGAGAAGCTTGTCACACTGGCTTTCCTGATATGGACTCAGCTGTTCTCATTAATGGAGGAGCTTGGGACCTTGCTGTTGCTGAGAATGGCTGTGGCACTTTTTGGGGGAGCTCTGGTTTTTACTTTGAATGTTGCTTCCTGGCTCCAGGGCAGATCCTTTAGCCTGCTGGCACAGATCCTTCACCCCACTGGCACAGACTTTCTATCTTCCACTGCTAACCTTGGGCCTTCCCAGCACAGATCTGTGAAACAGACTTGCATGAGGCATTGTCCAGAGCTTTAGGCCTCCAGCAGGACTCGTGAGATGCATTGTTATGGGCTCTAGGTCTTCATCTGTTTCCGTGGGATCCAGACCTTCAGCTGGATTCTTTGGGTCTTTAGTGTGTGGACAGATTTCCTGCACGATTTTGAGCTTGACTCTGTGGATGGTTACTATAAAATAATCCTGTAAACTATATGTCCTGTATTGTACTGTTTTCCTTGCATATCCTGACCACAGCACATGTATATTGTGGTGACCCAAATGCGAATCCCTTTTCCTAGAAAGTGCAGGATTTCCTCAGTCACAAACAGCAGCACTAGCAGTGGCGGCTCCCTGGTCTTGCCCTCCTACACTGCTGAGGGGTGCTGGGGGCCCCCTTGCAGGCATTTCTGTAGAAATGGGTGGTGCTGTCAACCAAACAACTGCTTCTCCTGCCCTTGGTCACAGTTGTGCCATGAAAGCTGAGGCTGCCCCAGCTGCCCATCCATCATGCTCTCAGGGAGATACATTCCTCATGGCTTTGCCCTGCAACCTCTCTAGAAGACCCCATCGTCCTCAGTCATTGCTCTGAAAGTCCTGAAACAAAGCCATAAGATGCAGGGAATTACAAGCATGTGGACCCCTCTTTCTCTGTTCATACTCCTCTGTGAGTACGCCACAGCTCACTCTTGGGCATGAGCTGCTGTGCTGTAGCCCTTGACAGTAGCGGTCCTGTGCCAGAATTATTGTCTCAGGAAGCACGGGGTGAAGGGTCACACTGAGAAAGGCCCGGTGACACTGAGGACTAGAAGCCCTGACAGCAGACAGAGCAGCGGGGAGTCGGAAGTGGTGCTGACAGTACAGACCAGCACAGCCCCACAGTGACCTGCAGAGACTGTGGAGGAGCCCAGAGACGCAGGGAAGCCACGGAAAGAGCTACCCTGAGCTGCAACTGCAAAGAGCCCCGCTGCTGCTGAGAAGCTGAGGGGTTAGTGAAGAAAACCAGGAGCTATAACCCCGAGAGCAGTAACACAAAGGGCTCAGATGCACCAGCAACCAAAGGGTGGCTCTCTGGTACTGAGAACCAGGAGCACGAGCACTCAAAGGCCATAGCTTCAAACACC
Organism: Dinomys branickii; assembly: GCA_004027595.1. Lineage (NCBI taxonomy): Eukaryota > Metazoa > Chordata > Mammalia > Rodentia > Dinomyidae > Dinomys > Dinomys branickii. The sequence continues at coordinate 53,775 of PVLD010012910.1, read as the reverse complement.
AGACTGCACGCTGGACTCCAACCCAAACTGAGCAAACTGAGCCGATCAGCAGCTGGTGATGGAACCATGCTAGTGAGGGAACATCACCTCTTCTAGCTGATCTAGAGCAGCTCTGCCCATTAGTCTCAGTATGCTGACCCATTCCTACCCCGGGCAGTTCTGTCTGTCTTTACGATGTGTGAACCATGATCTCTCAGAACGTGCCTTCCAGAGGAACACAGGAGTCTCCCCAGTTAAGCTCCCTCACCTCCTGTGTTTGGAGACGACGTGGACCCGGGGCAGTGCTGCTCTTGCCCTTTGCTGCTGATAGGGGATGTGCTCTGACAGGCAGCTGTCACACCCTCCCCCGGAGCCCCTCAAATCTCTGCGAGAGCCTGGTACAAGCCAGCCAGGAATCTTCATGCCACCCTTGGGGTTGCTTTGTGGCCACCATCCTGACTGCAGGGACAGGAGGTGCAGCTTGGCTAATAGCCCTGTGCCCCTTCCCCTGCTCCAGGCAACCACTCTGACAGGGCAGAGACGGGGGAAGAGTGGGGATCTTGTCAGTATCCCTGAAACCCCCAAATTCCTGTGGGCAGTGATCAACATGGTCAGCTCTCTTCCTGGACAGTCCTTGAAAGGGGCAGCTGGACGGATTTCAGCACCACCATTCTCCCAGAGACCCAGCAGCTGACAGTTAAGCAACTGCTTCTCCCAAAGTTCCAGATGTCTGCCTCAACTGCAGCAGAACATAGGTCAATCCCAGGGCGCACCATGACAGGCTTTTCCTGGGCCCAAACACGAGCCTGTGGGTGCATGCTGTTCTGCATAGGTGTCACCACCACTTACCTTCTGAGTACTGACCGCCCGGCTCCAACCAGTGGCACAGCACAGGTCCAAAGGAAGCCTCACCAGGGTGGTTCCATTGATTCGCTTGTCATTCACATCCTGGGTGACTTGGGCTTAGAAAGTCCTGTGAATGAACTCCCAATTTTAACGTGGGTAGTGTGGGCAGAGGTTGCAATAAAAAGAACTGGATCACTAAGGGCTGCTTGACCTGGACAGTTCTAGGAACCAGCAGTGATCCCTGAAGAACAGTGCTGATCAGTGGCCAGGAGGGGCAGTATCGACTACAGCAACAGGGGGAATGGCAGGTCCTGGATCCGCAGCCCTGGCAGGGACGTGCAGACAGCCCCACAGGAGCAGGGAAGCAGCTGAGGAACCCCAGAGAGCTGCCAGGGGGCTGTGAGCCTCCAAGGCCGTAACACTCAGTGATAACAGCGCCCAGGGCTGAAGGCCATTGGCACCGGGAGCCAGGGCCCCCACCACTCCTGCGCTTCACCCACTCGTGCTTTCCATCTGAATTAGCAGCATGAGAACAAAGATCAGGGTTCCTTTTGGAAGATGCTGAAATCCCACATACTGCAGTTTTTAAAAGCCAGCTTTGGCTTCTCTGAGTAACACTGTGTATCTAATATCTTAGGATGCACAAGCACAAGGTCATTCTCTGGATGCTGGCTCCAGGACTGCAGCATCTCTCAGCACATAAACAACCAAAACCTCACTTGGAAGTTTTTTTATTATTATTATTTATTTATTTAGATTGACACATAATTGTACAAATGGATGGGGTACAAGCTGTAATTCTGAAACCTGTAATCATTATGTGAGGGTAATTAACCTATCACTTCAAATATTTATCATTTCTTTCTAGTGAACTTTCAAAATCAAGCTATTTTGATATAACTATTTGTTAACTAGAGTCCCCCTACTGCACAAACCATAGGGAAGGAAGTATCATCCCAGTGCATAAATTGACTCACAAAGAAAAAATTCTTTAAGACCTGAAATAGGAGTGTATTTTTGGTAACAAAAAGTTGGGCTTCAGCCAAACAAAAGGAGCTGAACTTCAGCCAATCCCAGCCCCCAGTGGGCCAGACCATGTGTATCCAAGGCAAAGGCCTTGCTGTAACTGTTCAAGTTATTTGTGTGCTTGACTTTCACGTTCAGGAATAGACCATGCTGCTGTAGCTACACAGCAGAGCTCTCTGAACCGCTTTCCATTTTGAGTGCTGTCAGATTCACGAATTGTTGCTTGTGCAAACTTAGACTTGTCTAAAGTTTTCTTTTAACACTTAGGAGCACTGTGGTAGCAAAAATAAAAACATCCGGAGCCTCATTGTTTTTCACGGAATAAGCGGGAATGAATGGCATATTTCTTTTTAGATTATTTATTTGTTGGCTGTTTTTAGGTGCTGGACTGTCCAAAATGTCAATCTTGCCTTTTCCACGTTCTGAATTAAGAAGTTTCACGTCATCCATGATGAATTCACGTCCACGATGAATTCATGTCATGCTATCATCCGCATCCTGTGGCTCTGAACTCTCTTCTGAACTACCCTCTTCTTTCAAATCTGCTATTTCATTTCAAATGAGTCCACATCTTGAAAGAACTGTAAGTGAGAAGTCTATTTTAGGGCAGTCCTCAAAAAGAACTGTAGCTGGGCATGGTGGTGCGCACCTGTAATCCCAGCACTTGGGAGGCTGAGGCAGGAGGATCGTTGCGAGTTTGAGGCCAGCCTGGGCTACAAAGTGAGCTTAAGGCTGGCCTGAACTGCATAGCAAGACCTTGTTGCAAAAAGACAAAAAAAAATTGTAATAGGACAACACCATTTCTTTCATTTTTTTTACCTCCTCAAGGGCAACTGAGGTTATATTTCCATTTGAATTCAATCGTAACTGATTCATTTTATTTCAGCGCACTAAGTGTGGCATTTAGGGTGCAGTGTCAACTTGATGAGCTTTGGGATCTGGCCAGGGATTGGTAAAGCACACCTGAGGGTCCACCTGGGTGGGTCATTGGGGGTGTGGCCTTGGGAACTAAGTCTTGGTCCCTCACCCCTTCCTCTCTGGTGCTGTGCCCTGCTCTGCTTCCTGGGTGCCAGGAGCTCAGCAGTTTTGTGCTGCCCCTCCCTTCCGTCATGGTGTTCTGCCCTGGAGCCAGTGACAAGGGACTGAACCCCCAGTAGCTGTGAATTAACTTACACTTCCCCTCCCTTCAGCTGTGGGTGTTGACATTGTGTTCAGCAAAGGGACAGCTGAATCACCTGGTTGTACTCATCTATACAAGAGGGGTGATCACTCACAGGCACTGTGGAGCACCAACAAGGGTATTTAATCTCTGTATCTCTCAACAGAGACACAGCACATAACCACGCAATGATGGACCCTCAGAGTCTGTGAAGCCACTGCGGCGGCTACACAGTAAATGACTAAGATGTCCTCAGTGAGGAAGAAGAAAAGAAAATGAGATCATTTTCACATATGGAGCCCTAAGCAAAGTGGCACGGCCTAAACAGCGAATAAACTCTAGCTCTCATTCCCTTCAGGCACAAAGAAAGGAAAACTACGGATAAAATCAAACATGCATTTGTAACCGCCGACCCAAATCTACCACCCCAGGCAGAGGCTCTTGTTGTGCCTTTGGTTTCGGCCAATGAATCAAGTGGAGGAGGGCAAGGGCCTGAGACACGTGCCCCAAGAGCTGCCTCAGCCCCTTGTTCCTCTCTGGGACACAATATGTGATGCCCACAACTTAAAGCAGGAAAGGTTTACTGTGGCTTGCAGTTTGTAGAGGTTTCGGAGTGTAGGATGCAGCGCAGAACGTAATATTGGGTAACTGAAGCCAGAGATGGTCACATGCTGTGTAAAACGGATCAAATTGCCTGCTCATTTGAACATATGATTCTTCATTTTGGAAAACACTTAGGAAAAGTTGTCCCTGTTCCCTCAGTGCCTTTGGCTGAGATCAAGGGCAGAAAAGACGCCCAGCCCTGACAGAGCTGCTCTCTGGGGGGACTTACGTCTCACACTCTCCGCCAGTGGAGCCAATTCCCCAGCGCGAGCACCCAGAGAACAGGAGCCTCAAGGCTCTGAGCAACCACTTCTAGCTCCACACTCTCTGGTGTGCAAACCCTGCACATCCTCCAGCACTGCTAGAGAACCAGGCACCAAGTGCTTAGTACTCGGAGCTCAGCGATGGCAGCGGCGTTCAGGGTCCACACCCCAGCCTTGCTGCTTCTCAGGCACCAGATCTGCAGACAGCTGTTCATCTGTGTGACACCGTGCCTTAGTTTCCCCACCTGCAGAAGGCAGACCACAGCACAGCCCTGGCAGGGGCTTGAGGGCTACATCTGTCATTTGTCACCATGATGGTGGCTCTCGGAACCCTGCGGTTCTCATGGAGCCTTTCCTTCAAGCTTGTGTCTCTGAGGCCTGGGAACAAGTCGTCTGCTGCGTCTTCCTGCTCCTTAAATTATAGGGATGTCTCGGGCTCTGTGCTCCAGCTACCGGCAGGGTACCTCGCGGAAGACGGGACCCCTTTAACCCTTGCTGTCGCCCCGGTCTCTCACCTCCTGGCTGTTACCGTCGTCAGCAGCTCTTTGCACACCCGGACCCCCTCGCCTTCTTCGCTGGGGTGAGACAACCGAGGACCTCTAGCCTTCGCCCTAGCAAGAAAGACAAGGGACCAGTCCTTAGACAGAGGCTCCTCCCAGGGGCTGGGTCCGAGATCGCGATTGGAGGAAATCGGTCTGTGGGAGGGGCGGAGCGCAGACCAAGTATCGGGCCGAGGGCAGACTGCGTGGCGGGGCGACTGTCTGAGCTGCGGACGGGACCTAGGGCGGGGCTGGGGCGGGGCCGAGGTTTCCCAGGAGGGCGGTTTCCGCAGGCGCGCAGGCCATTCATTGCTGCAGGCAGAAAGGGGCGTGGTTAGAAGAAATGTGCGGAACAGGGCTTGGTTAGACCTAATAGGTGAAGAGGACCGCTTGTGCTGCTCTGGTGGGGAACACAAGAAGGTAGCTCCTCGGAAAGCTAAAAAAGTGGAATGATTCTCTCATTCTGTTCATTCCTTTGATTCTTGAGACAGGGTCTCACTGTGTAGGCCAGGGTGGCCTCGAATTTATCCTTTTTTTAATTTCTTTAAATTTTTTAATTTTTAAAAATCGTGGCAACTGGAACGGAGCTCACCTTCTTAACCCTGGCCCGTGTGCATCCCGCGTGCCGTCCCTGGACCTTGCGCTGCTGTGTGTGTATTCAGCCAGGCACGGAGGTGCAGTCAGAGGTCCTTGTCCCCTCTTCACAGTCCTGAGCTTCACCAATGCCGCAGCACAGGCAGCACCCTTTCTTCGTAGGGCTGAATCATGTGGTCCCGGAACGGGCAGGCCACTCTGTCTAGGCCCACTCGCCCCTCAGTAGGCAGCTGAGTTGCTTCCAACCCGTGTGGGTCTGCAAATCTTCCCTCCAGATCCTGCTTTTCAGTTCCTTCGAATTCACACCCAGAGCTGAGATGCTGGGATGATGAAGTCGTTCTACTCTAACTCTGCAGGACCCTCCAAACCGTTCTCTACACAATTTTACCTTTCCACTAACTGTGCACAAGCGTTCCAGTTTCTCCACATTCTTGCAAACATGTTTCGTTTTCTCTTTTCTTTTCTTTTTTAAAATTGGTGGTCATTTCAAAGGATGAGAGGTCGGATTTCCCTAAAATGTTGATTTGCATTTCCCTAATGATTAGTGATGGCGACAGCTTCTCATGTGCTTGTTGTCCATTTGTATATTTTCTTTTCAGAAGTATCTATTCAATTCCTTTGCCCATCTTCTAAAAAATAAAACGTACTTGGCTTTTGTTGAGTTATAGGAGTTCTCTTTACATTGTGATTTTGTTCAGGTTTGTTTTCTTGGTGGTGGTAGTAGTGATGGTGATGGGGCTAGGGATTGAACCCAGGGCCATGACCCTGAGCTGTGTCTTGTTTCCAGTGCTTTTTATTTCTTATTATCAAACGGGGCCTTGCTAACCTGCTAAGTTCCGGCCAGGACTTGAACTTGCAATCCTCTTGACACAAAGTTCCATAGTGCTAGGACTACAGGAGTGCACCACCGCACCCAGCATATGCTCTGTCTAATATCCTCTATCAGACATATTAGTTGTAAATGCCTCCTGCTTGTAGGGAGCTTTCTTTTAATTTATTTTTCCCCTGCTTTTTTTTTTTTTTTTTTGGCTGACCACCTGCAGCATTTGCAGGGCTCTGTACTATAGGATGCAGAGCAGAAACAGAAAACTTGGACCAAACTTTCTGCTTCTAAGCCAACAGCAGCCCCAGAGTCACTGAGTCCAGGTGAAATCCAGCCTCAGATCACTCTTTCCACAGCTGTGAGTTAGGGCGGTCTGATCTCTGAACTTCTCTTTCCCTCTCCAACAAATCAGTATGATAGCAGCATGGAGTGGTGCACATCTGTAATCCCAGCTATGCAGGAGGCCCATGAGGGAGAGTCCCAAACTGGCTGCCAGCTCAGGCATTTTAAGGAGACTTTGTCTCAAAATTAAAACTAAAAAGTGCTGAGGATATGGCTCTGTGGTAAAGAGCTTACCTAAGCAAGCAGGACATGGTGGCTCACATCTATAATCCCAGCGCTATAACCCCAGGAAGGCTGAAACAGGAATGATTCCAGTGTTTGAGGCCAGTCTGGGCTACATAGTGAATTCAAGACCAGCCTGAACTGCATAGCATGATCATCATAGACAAAACAAAAAAATAAAATTAAATTAAAAATACAGCTTACCAAGAATGTGTGCAGTCCTGGAACCAAAGCCTGGTGTTGAAAAACAATTTAAAAAGAATTAATCAGTGTTTTCCTCCTCAGGATTACTGTCATCTCACTCCTAATTCTTTTCTCATATCTTACAACTTACAATATAATGTTAAATTATCTTCACCATAGTAATAAAATGCAGCTACCACCATTATATGCATTTCATTCTTCTTCCTTTTTTAGCAGTGCCGAAGCCCAGGGGCTCTCTGCCTTTACCACATCAGGGGTCTTGACCAGGTTCTTGATGTCCAAAACAAAGAAAAAGGAATATTTCCATGCTGTCTCGCCTATCCTTCCCACACACTGTTACTTTGCATATTTTTGTTTTGCTTTCTTTTTCGTTTTCCATTGCTGAGGAGTGAGGACTGAACCCAGATCGCATACATGCTCTCCCACTGAACTGCATCTTCATTCCTTCTTTAAAATTTAAATTTTAAAAATTTTGAAATCATATCTCACTAAGTTGCCCAGGCGGGCCTTGACCTTGCACTTTTCCTTCTCCAGGTCTGTCTTTCCCTTTGACATTGCCAAAGCAGGCCACTGACACTGGTGATAGACCCTCCCTCCCTTCCTTCCTTCTTTCCTATCTTTCTTTCATCAAATGTCATTATGTCGTTTACACTGATCTTGAACTCACTGTGTAGTCCAGGATAGCATCAAACTCATGACAATCCTCCTGCCTCGGCCTTGAAAGTACTGGGATTACGGCTGTGGGGCAATACCTGGCTAATTCCTGTTTCTTTAGCCAGGAATCTAGAAAGTATCAAGAGAGGTGGCTGCAGAAAACAGGCATAGAAACAGCACATCATTTTCCGCCTTTTCTCTCTCAGTTAGTGGGACTCTGCTAATGCTTCTAGCTAGTTCCTGTTCCTCCACCCCGATTCTTGTAACTTTTCACTTGGATGCAACTTTACATTGATAAACAAGGTACAAGAGAAACGCACTTCCTGTACACCTATTGCACAGACTCAAAAACAGGGACATTTTGTACCTCCCTTTTTTCATCATATTTTCTGTCTCTATTTTGAGGCAGCGTCTACCTAAGTTGCTTGGACTGGCCTTGAACTCAAGATCCCCCTGTCTCAGCCTCTCCAGTAACTGGGATAATAGGTATGAGGCTCTGCACCATGCTGCTTTATTATGTTTTCTATCTTTCTCTCTCTAAAGCTTTTTAAAAAATAATTAAAGGGCAACTTTTAGACTTGGTGTCTGTTTCATGCCAAATACTTCATTGGGAAAGCCTGAGCAGAAAGATCTTTTCACTTATACCTAGAGAATAATGATCAAAACCTGAAAACTCAACATGAATACAGCACTACTATGGGACCCAAGATCTGTATTCAAATTTCAGCCACCTCAGTGTTGCTCAGAGTTGTCCTTGGTTAGGGAAGTGTCTTAGTCACCTCCCCATGTCTGAGACTTAATCCCTGACCCACAACATAAAGAAGAAAGATTCACTTTGTCTCACAGTTGGAGAAGTCCTGGTCCTTGCGTGGTCGGTTGTTCCTAGGGAGAAAGGCAAGGTGGACAAGCTGAGGAGAGGTGCTGAGAGCAGAGTGGCTAGGAAGCACAGAGAGGGGATTGGGGAGGAAGATAAACCCTTGCAGGCCACGCCCCCAGTGACTGCACCAGCCAGGCCCTGGCTGCAACCAGACTCCGCCCCAACCAGGCTCCGCCTCAAACAGGCTCCGCCCCCAACAGGCTCCGCCCCCAACTGCAGGTGCAGTGATGAACTCATGAATGGGGGGATCCACTGATGAGTAGAGAATTCCTATGAAACAATCACTTTCCAAAAGTTCATCCTCTCAAATTTTTCAAAGGACACTTCGGGCACGGGGCTCCTCACATCTAAACCATAAGAGGCACTGAGTCTTCTCTGAAATGTGTGAGACCTCCATGGTCTTATTTTTCTCATTTCTGACTGAATTTTTTTCCAGTATTGGGATTAAACTTGTAAAACCCAGACCCTTCACACTAAGCTACATCCCCAGGCTTTTTTGTTGTTGTTGTTGAGAGACAGAGAGGCTTATAAGTTGTTAAATTGCCCAACCTATTAATTACAGCCTGGGCTACATACTGAGTTCTCAGTGAGCCTGTCCTAAGTAGCAAACTCTGTCTTAAGGTAAAGTATAACTAAAAGTAAAAATAAAACAAATTTCCTGACTAGATGTGAATGTGCAGTCCTCTTGGCTCAGTCTCCAAGAGTGCTGGGGTGACTGACAAACACCACCATGCCTAGTATGACTTTGATGTTTTTAAAGAAGAAAAGCCAAAGTTATTTTAGAGTATTCCTCAACTGAGGTCTCTCTGGTACTTCCTCATGATTAGATTCAGGTTGGACATTCTCAACAAGATTCTGCAGTTGACACTCAGTCCTTCTATCGTATCACAGGAAGAGGCAGCTGGTGCAGGTGAGTCTGATCCTGGGAGGTGAGCACTGACCACATGGCAAAGGAAGTGTCCTATCAGGCCCCACACTGTGAACCTGCTTCTTCCTTCTCTGGCTGACAGGCCTCCCAGCAGAGATGTAGACACACACTGTCCAACATTAAGGGTTCTCTTCCTGGGTCTCCCCTCTATTAAGGATCCCCTCTTTCTTGTCTTCTCTACATGTCAGTTGATATTCTACTCTGAGACAGAGCTTTCTGTTTTCCTGATTACTTATTCTTTGATTTATCCACATCAGCATTTTGTTTTATTTTCATGTTTTCAGACAGGGTCTTGCTGTGGAGTTAAAGCTGGCAATGAACTCACTATGTGGCCCAGGCTGGCCTTGAAGTCATATCCTCCTATCTCAGCCTCTGAATGCTGGGGAGACAAGCAAGAGCCACCATATCCAGCTCCCAGGCCATATGTCTATGTTGTGGGAGCAGACACACCCTCAGGGAAGGATAATAGGGAGGGTCAGTTTGTTCCTGGAGTCAAGGTTAGAGACACCAAGGCAGATGTCCAGCCTGACCTGTGGGAATTCTAAGTGGCCCCAGGAAGTCATCTCCACAGCCCGAGGTGCTAGAGCCTGCTTCATCCCACATGGGTGCATGTAAGACTCTGCAGGGAGAACGACCTTCACCCTCAGCCATTCCTGGGAAGTGTGGTGGTGCAGGCTTCACAGCAACTCCAGCTGTAGGCATGGGGAGGGCAGTGGTTTGCAGGATGCTGAGAAGGCTCTGGGGGAACTGAATGAGCATCACCAGTGCCACATTCCTGCCGTGGTCCCAGGGCCCTGGACATTGCACTGAGCCAGACTGCATTCTGTGAAACCTCCACCATCACACACTTTCCTGCTGGCATAGCCAACCCCACTGTGAGCATGAAGTTTTCAGGATCTTACTCTAGTGAAATAGAGTACACCAGGCCAGGTGCTTGGCATCTCCTCAGGAGGCTGAGGCAGGAAATTTACTGAGAGTTTGAGGCCATCCTGAGCTACACTGTGAATTCATGGCCAGCCTGAGCTACATGCTGAGACCCTGCCTCAAAAGACAAAAAAAAAAAAAAGGATACTTTCCCATGGTCATACCTGTCTTATCCACAAGATTTTTAGTGTGTCTGTGTGTGCTGCTGGAGATTGAACCCAGGACTTAATGCATACTGTGCAAGTGTGTACCACTGAACTCCACCCACTACCCTCTAAACTTGCAATGTTCTTCCCTCAGCCAGTCCTTTCTATCCTTTCAAACTGCCAAAACAGACCAGACACACTGGTTATGAAATTCTTTTTCTTTTTCTCTCTATAGTAAGATGCTGTTTAAAATGAAAATTGCTCCCAGGCTCCATGCAACTAGTTGTCTCTGCATGGAATGCTCTTTCCTTCCTTTTCTAGTCTTTTTCCTGCAATTCCTCTTCGCATGACTGTTAAGCATGTGTTTGGCTATCCCCCTAACACATCACGCATCATTGTGGGGCTTTTTCAGAGGTGGTTGAATCTATAGCACGTGGTTGATTCATGCTGCAATGCTAGGATCAAGGGTAGATGATTTTAAATCAGTCCACTGATTGGTTTGGCATTGCCCTAATACCAGTAACCTAAATTATAATGTTGCAGAATTCACGAGACTGAAGAGACCATGGGTAAACCAGAAGAGACCATGGGTAAATCTGAACATTGGGCTACCTCACTTGTGTCCAAAATGGCTGAGCACCAAACAAAGGAAGGGCTCCACTTTTATACATGTTGCTGAGGATGTTGGTCTAGTGGTGTGCAACTTGTGGGTGGCCAGAAGGAGAACAAAGGCAACTTGTCAAGCTGTGACAGTTTTGTAGCATATCTTGGTGACCTTGGTCAGGTATAACAGGATGTTACGGGAGCAGGAGGTTACAAAATTTTACTGATCATTTTTATCTGTATTAGAACAAAGAACAACACCTGTAGGGAGGGGGAAGTTTTGGAAACTCAACTTTTTAAGTTCTGCTTCGTTCTCTCCTTTGATGCTTTCTATAAATGAGTTTTAATAGGCAGTATCATTATTATTGTCATTTATCTTATTATGGGAAGTTGGCTCCTTATTGGGCAGAAGGAGAATTATAACAAAAAGGAAAAGAAACTTACATTGTTGCTCTAACTCTATGTTGATCATCAAGATTCAACTGTACATCCACTGGTCAGCTTCTGGAGTGACTTGAGCAGGAGTGTCATTTCTTAAGGCTGCAGCTGTGCATAGACTAGTCAGCTTCTGGTGTGACTAGACTACTGTGGCCATTCTCAGTGGAAGCTCGGTCTCTCAGTAAGACCATCTAGTTTGGGTGGTCTGGATCCTATTGGCTGGTCCACCTGTCTTGGGCCACCTGCCTCAGCCGTCTGTGGTGGATCCAAGACACAATTTCTGTAATTTTAACAGCAGTGGGAGTAGACAGAATTATAGTATGGGGTCCCTCACATATGGGTCCCAAGGTGACTGGAATTCATTTGTTGATCCAAGCGGTCCCCATGCTTGAAGGAGTGTATTGGGTCTGCCAGACTTATGGACATTTTCTCTTGTACCCAGCCATGGATATCTTCCATGGCTATTTCCAAAGCCTGTAAGTGTCTCCTTACAGATAATTCCTCTAGTTTGCAGAGTATGAGGGAATGCCTTGCTACATTTCCCTGAGAAATGAAGCTCCTTGCCCCTATCTTTCCCTAACTTTTACTTCAACCCTATCTGCTGAGATATGCAGACCTGGCTATATAGAAACAAATGTTCCTTTAATTGGCTAAAAGAATATGATCAAAGGGCTGGGGAGATAGCTTAGCAGCACAGTGCCTGCTTGGCAAGCTCAAGGTCCTGAGTTTGATTCCCAGTATCAAAAAAAAAAAGGAATGTGATCAGATCTGGCCAAGGTGCCAGTGTGTCTCAGCATGGCAAAGTGGTAGTGTGCAAGCAAGCCCCTACCCACACACACAGATGGCTGGAATAGAGGCTCAAGCAAGAGCCTGTGAAATTGCAGGGCTAATACATGAGGTAATATCTCAGCTGAGGCCATGAGACTCAAAAAGAATAATGCCTGCCTTGTAGTAGAGGTGCTAGCCTTCCACACATCAAGTTACCTGTTGTACCACTCATCAGAGAGCCTTTGTGCTTGGTGCCAGAGTGCTTTGTTTCTTCTTTACAAGGCACACCTGCAAAGGGTTTGGTCCCATGCACTGTGCTGTGACCCCCACCCACCTGCCTGATTGGTACCAATGATGGCTGCGTCCACTCTAACTTTTGGTCCTTTGTTCTGCTGAAAGCAATTGGTTATCCCAGAGCCCCAGGAACTCTCTGTATGTCTTTTTTCATCCATGTGTCACTATGCTGAGTGGGAGACTGAATCTTCCACAGGGATTTCAGTAGCAGAGCTCACTGTTGCTTTGACCTATGATTGGGAGTGGCTGGCTGAACAAGATTTTATAAAAGTAATACCCAGTTTGTTTGAGGGGTAAAACTGACCTGAAGGAGAAGAATGGGCAGGTCTTGATCCCATCTCAGGAGGGTTTCTTGGCACTATTTTTTTCAGAAATTGTCTGACTGTTTGTGGGGTGGGGGCTGTAAAATACAAGTCAAAGGAGACCTTGGAACTGAGGCCTAGGAAGCTGTGACTGATGGAGTTAGGACCGTAGCCTACTTAGTCCTTTTGATCAACAAGGAGCTTTGAAAAGGAACAGCCTGGTTTCCACCAAGCCAATAAGCAAACATATATATTTCTTTGATAAACCACTCCACAAGCTTTTTTCTGACATATTTGACCTTTCCAGTTTTGCCATAATCTCTGTTTATTGTTCTAACAAACCAAAATTTTATTATACAAAATTATATCAAAAGAATATCTCTTATACTTATAGGCTTTTTAATATTTCTTCCACCCCACTTACTATAAACATTTCACAGAAAGCTTAGCTGAAGCACTTGGATTTTAGAGTGTCCTCTTTTTTTCTTTTTTATTTTTCTCCCTTTGGCTTCAGACTCTTAAAATTTAAATTTGACTGACTTCCAGCAGACTTCTAAGTAACCTTGAGTCAGTTTTCTTATCTTAAACCAGCAGAGAGCAAAGAAAAGAGCAGGTTCACCCTGTAACTGTAGTTTAGGAATATGCAATGCACAAGAAATGTTTTAAGAATATTAATTAAAAAGCAATAAAAACTTAAATTAGAAGTCAAAATAAATAAATAAAATAAATTTATCAGTTAGCAAAGATGTATAACCTGATTTTTTCTTTGTCTGGAAAAAACTTCCCTCAAGGGAAAGAGGGAAAGAGACCCCTTTAGAATTCTTTGTGGTGTTTGGGGAGATGGAGGCTTCTGAACATCTTTTTGGCACCTTTTAGTTAAGTTTTGGTGAACTGAGGATAAGATTGGTTGCACTCTCTCTGAAATGGAAAGATAACCCGTTTTATCCTTTCAATCTTGGTAGGGACAGCTGGGCCTTTGTCCCAACCCAGCCACCAGACCAGCCAGCTACTGAGGTGCTCTTTCAACCCCAGCCCCCACCTTGACAGGTCACTGCCATCATTTCACTCTATAGGATGCTCTTCTTCCCATCAACCTGCCTGTGGTGCTCCACCTACACACCCCAAAGCCCGAAAGCTAAACAAGTCTCCTCAGGCCTCCATCGCCTGTGCAGACACCTGGTGCACCACGGCCTTCACTGTGGGCTGCTTCCACCTTCCTGGCTTAGGGTTATAAGTTTTGTCCAACTCTTCCTGAATCTGACTAATCAGTGAACCTTGGGAGGTAATCAGGCTCTCCTTCCACCACTGTGGTCCTACCTTGGATGCCAAAACCTTACTATGGTCCTCTAGCATGCTGTTCCAGAATGATCCAGAATTCCTATAGGTTCTATTGCACTGGCACTGGAGGACACCAGGTTGTGGGAAGGCCTATTCTCTCTCTGAGCCTGGTGGTGGCACAAGTCTCAGGACTCCCACAGCTCAGGATCTCTGGGCCCACAGACAAAGGAGAGAGCAATCCTGTCATCTACAGTCCTTTCAGGGTCCACAGGAAATGTTGCAGAATTGAAGAGACTGAAGGAACCATGGGTGAATCAGGATAATTTATTTGGTTTTAGATGAACACTGTCCCAACTCACTTGTGTCCAAAATGGCTGAGCACCAAACAAAGGAAGGGCTCCACTTTTATACATGTTGCTGAGGGGGTTGGTCTAGTGGTGTGCAACTTGTGGATGGCCAGAAGGAGAACAGAGGCAGCTTGTCAAGTTGTGACAGTTTTGTAGCATATCTTGGTGGCCTTGCTCAGGCATAACAGGATGTTATGAGAGCAGGAAGTTATAAAATTTTACTGACCACTTTTATCTGTATTAGAACAGAGAACAACAGCTATAGGGAAAAGTAAATTTGGGAAACTTGACTTTTTCTTTTCAGCTGAGGAGCATGGCAGAAGAGCTTGGTAGAGGAGAAACAGTCCATGGCAGGCCAGTGGGAAGCAGAGGATCAAGGGAGGAGGAGGGACATGGGCCCTTCAAGGTTATGCTCTTGTGACCCACATCCTCTCACAAGGTCCCTCCTCCCAATATCACATTACCTGTAAACTCATCTATGCACTAATCCAATGATAAAATTGACACCTCCATGATCCAGTCACCTCCCCAAATCTCCAACCATGGGTACATGATGCTTTTGGTGGAATTCCCAGGTATTATCACAATAGGAGACAAATATTTCTGTCATACTCTAGGAAAATATGTGCTATGGTCTGAACCTAGGTCAGTTGAATTTCTAACAAAAGAAATAAAACAAAACCTGTATATAATAATATAAAATTCAAAATGCCAAACATTTGATAAGTAAATGCAGAAGGACAAATAAGAAAATATTTTTTGGTTTGTTTTTGAGGCAGAGTCTTGCTATGTAATTCAGGCTGTCCTTGAACTCACTATATATGCCAGGCTGGCTTTAACCTCATAGCAATGCTCTGACCTCAGCCTCCCAAGTGCTGGAAATTCAGCTGTGTGCCACGACATCTAGCTAAAATAATCCTTTGAAAGTTAAAAAAGAAAAAAAAAACACCACAAGACAAAGAGCTTTAGAAGCTGGTGATGTGTTGCAGGTTCTGCACTGCTCAGTGGCTCCTTCCTCCTCACTGACTGAGGACCATCCTTGGGGAAATGATCCCAAGGGAAGCCTGCAAGATGCAGGCCTCACCAACCCTAGTGACAGCAGAGCCCCATGGAGACTGTTGGCCAGGCTGGGGTCACTGTGAAGACGATCATCTACCTTCTCATGGAGTCACCCCTCTGCAGTAGCAGAAGCCCTCACTGCACAGATTGGCTCCATGCCCCTGGCTGTGAGCCCTTCCTCAGCAAACAGAATCCTGGGCTTATAGCCTCCAGCTCCTCTCCCTCTCCCCGCTGTCACTTAAGGGCTATTCGTGGAGCTCAGCTCATCTGGCTTCCTTTGGTCAGGTAGAGAAGTTGAGCTCACCTCCTCACAGCCCCTCTCCCATCCTGGAACCTTTCTCTGTCTCTCGAGATGCCAGCAGGGAGCTCGCACCACCTCCCACACTATGGGTGACCCTGTGTCCAAGGCAGTGTCCGAAAAGTGTGCAGGGCCCTGGACCAAGAGAAGATACCTGTTGCTGTTCATACTTGCTCAGTAACTCGACTACTTTTTTAGTGTCCTGCAGACCATCGCCCTCCCCATGCCTGTAGCTGGAGTTGCTGTGAAGCCCACACCACTGTGGTTCTCAGGGCTTGGCATGAAGGTCACTTTCCCTGCAGAGTTCTCAATTGAACCATTTGCGATGAAGCAGGCCCTGGTCAGGTCATGGAAATGACTTCCTAGGTCCACTTAGAATTCCCACAGGACAGGCTGGACATCTGCCTTGGTCCCTGCAATCTTGAACAATCCAGGAACAAGCAAGCCTGATACTGATCATCCACAGTACCCCTGCTTGAGGCTGTGTCTGCTCCCACAACACAGAAATATGGCCTGGGAGCCAGGTGTGGTGGCCCTCGCTTGTCTTCCCAGCATTCAGAGGCTGAGATAGGAGGATCATGAGTTCAAGGCCAGCTTGGGCTACATAGTGAGTTCAAGCCCAGCGTGAACTCCATAGAGAGACCCTGTCTCAGACCATCAAAACAAAACAAAACAAACCCTGATGTGAATAAATGAATGAATAAGTGATCAGAAAATTATTTCAAACTGGAAACTCACAAGCAGGATAGAGGAACAGCCACTTAAGTCACAGATTCAGCAGAATCCTGCCAAGAAGAGAGGGGGAGGCAGACAGAGCGCTGCTCCTATCCCTGCCCTCCGCAGCCTCCTCTCTCTTCACAGCTTCTGTGCTCGTAGCCAAAGAAACAGGACTTAGCTGGGTATGATGCTCCCTCCTGTAATCCCAGTACTCCATAGGCTGACTGTCTTGGTTACTTTTCTCTTGCTGCTGAGACAAAATACCCAACGCCCAAATTGAAGGAAGGAAAGGTTTATTTAGCTTACAGTTTGTGGAGGTTTTAGTCCTTACTTGGCTGGTTCTGAGGCAGAATGGCACATGGCAGAGGGCAAACTGTTCACGGCAGCAGAGCACAGCAAATACCACAAGCAAAAGGGAGGAATAGCTGCAAGCAGCCTCCTTTTCTTCCCTACATTGTAAACAACCTACCCCCACCCAGGGGGTGTGTAGCTCTCGCACAATGTCCGTGCCCTCCTCTTCCACAGGCTCAGGATGTTTACAAAGTAAGCACCCCAGCTTCCTCCTGAGTCACTCAGCTAAACCTCTAGATTCCCCAAGTTGACCCAATGTATCAACCATAACATTCCACCCCTTGTCAACTTGGGAATCAGACGCATTTCCTTAAACCAGTTTCCAGATATAAAGACATGCTTATATGAGAACCATAACATTTTGTCCTCATACAAATGAAAATTAAACACTTCCAACATTTAAAGGCACAAAATAAACATTACCATTCCAAAAGGCACCAACAGGGTAATATAGAGCATTGGGACCAAAGCAAGTCCAAAATCCAGCAGGGCTAACATTGTGTCCTGTAATTCGACATCCAGCTACTGAAGCAACTTGTGGCACATTGTAAGCTCCAAAGGGCTTGCGTGAATCCACCCCTATGGCACTTCTGGTGGTTACAGCCTCCACAGCTTCTCTCTTAGGTCTGCTTTGCTCCCCAGTTGCAGCTTTTCTCAGATGATCCATGCTCCTGTCTTTTCTAAACTTCTGAGGTCTCCAGGACACCTTTTCCTTCACACTCACAGCCTCACATACTGCCCTCTCAGGGGCACACTGCCTGGCATCCCAGGCCTTCTGAAATCTGGGTGCAAGCCTCCTTAATCTCAGAACTCTGGCATTTTCCTTGCACCTAAAGCCAGGGCCACATGGATGATGCCAAGGTCTGCTGCCACCTGGAGCAGTAGCCAAACTTTCCTCTCTCTTGGCCATAGGGGTCGAGGGCCTGGATCACTGAGCACAATGAATCCAATTCTGAGGGGCAAATTCTCTATGCCATCTCCATTCTGGAACCTGGTGCGGCTGCCGTCGCCATTCTGGAACATGGCACTCTTTGGCTTCCTTCTCAAGGCAAGGTCTCTCACCTTTACAGTTTTCAGGCTGTAAAGGGTGGAGACTTGCTGCTTGTGATGCCCGCAGGCCATCTTTACCATTCTCTTGCTCCTCAGCAATAGAGAGCTCCTCAGCCTTATCTTTGAAATCCACAGTTTTACTGGAGCTTCCTCTCTGGCCAAACTCACAACATTTTAAATCATCCTGCCGGACTCTTTGCTCTTGATTGTCCATATAAATCTGGCTAAAAGCCCCCAAGAATAGCCATGCCACTGCCCCAACATTTGACTGCCTTGAAATTTCTTTTGCCAGATTAATCAGTTCACTGCCTCCCTTAATCTCAGTCTTAGGCAAAGTCTCTGGACACGAGCAAAATGCAGACAAACTTTCTGCCAAGCCATAACATACATCATCTGGAGTCCAACAACCAATGCACCATAACACTGACGCAGAGGGTTCCCAATGAATTTGAGCCAGCTGTGCTACAAAGTACTTTCAAGGCCAGTCTGAACAGTGTAGGAAAATAAAAACAAAGTGGTGTCCATCAACACTGAGTCTGTGTTCTCTTTGCAATGTCAAGGGACAGTGAGTTGTGGCTTCACATAGAGAACTACAGGTTCGAGGACAGCCTGGGAGCCTTAATGAGATTCTGTCCCGAAATAAAGTTCTGTAAAAGCCCTGAGATGGAGTTGAGTCTAAGAGCGCTTGCCTATTATGTATGAGGTCTGGGTTTAGTTCCCAGCGGCACAAAAAATAAACAAATAAATTAAAATAAAATAAATAAGTAAATAAAATGTGTGGGAAAGACAGATATTTTTGCAGAATCCAAGAGATCAGAGAGACAAATGGAGGAAAAGGATTTATTTCTAGGATTCTAGATACACATCGACCTAGCCAAACTCATGTCCAGAGTACTGGGCCTTAGAACAAAGGAAAGGTTCTAGTTCTATTCATTGGGCTGAGGGTCTGGTCTTTAGAAATGGGGGGCCAGAGAGGGTACAGAAACAAGACAAAGCAATTAATAACTTAGACTTGAAAGAACACAGAGCCTTATGAATCCTGCAAGAACAAGATGGCAAAAACTGTTCACAGGGCATAGTTGTCAGTCTCCATATCAGAGCAAGAAGTTATAGCTCCAGGGGAGGAGCTTGAGGGGGATTGCGCTTTAAGTCCTGCTCCATTCCCCCTTTTGAGACTTTCTATAGTAATTTTTAATAGAAAGCATCACTATCATAAGCATTTACCTGGTTTTCAGCGTTGGCCTCCTGTTGGCTGAGGAGGAATTATAACAAAAAGCAAAAGAGACTGATGCTGTCATTGTATCTCTATATTGATCTTCCAGCTTTGGCTGTGGGTAGACTAGGCAGCTTCCAGAGTGATCAGAGCAGGGCTGTCATTTCCAAAGGTTTCAGTGTGCACAGAATGGTCAGCTTATAGCATTACTGTTGATTTTGGTGGTGGCTTGGTCTTGCTGTAGGACCAGCCAGTTCACATGGTGTGGATCCTGCTGGCTGATCTACAGGGCAATTGGCTTCTCTGGACTGTGGTGACTCTAACACACAGTTCCCTTAATATTAACGTCAGTAGGGGTAGGTGAGATTCCAGCATGAGGCCTATCCCATATGAGCCCCAAAGTTGTGGGATTTTTTTTTAAATGAAAACAAATCTCTCAAATTTAAAAGGGTGAATTGGATCTGTCAGGCTTACAGACATGAATATTCTTTATGGATATTTCCAAAACCTGTATCTGCCTTCTCAGAGGAATTTTCCCTAGTTTAGAAAGATCTCCTTTAATTTGAAGTATGACTCGGGGCAGCCAACCAAGTAGAATTTTCCAAGGGGAAAATTCCATTTGTTTAGTGGGAGTGTATCAGACATGGAGACATGGGCAGGACTTGGTCCCATCTCAAGTGGTTTTCATGGCAATACTTTTTCAGCAATTGTTTGAGTGTCTGCTTTATAAGTTTCACTTTTTTGAGCTCTGTGGCCAATAAGCTGTGTGAAGCTTTCATTTGATCTTTGACATCTCTGTGAGCTCCTGGACTGTCTCAACTATAAATCTGGGTCCACTGCCTGACCCTAAGTTTAGGGGCAGTCCAAATCCTGGGATAGTATCTCTTAACAGTACCTAGGTCACCTCATGTGTCATTTTGGTTTGAATGGGGAAAGCTTTTATCCATTCTGAGGAAGGTGCAGGCAAGCATCAACTTCTCTGGATAGCCTCCCACTCTAGGCAGTTTAGAACTCCTATTAGTGAATTTTTATCTTCCTTCCTTGATATAATTTTTAGATTTCTGGGCTAATCTTGTCTTTTTGGAGAGTAATTTGTGGTCTCTGGGAGAAGCAGCTTCAAGATGAAGGACATAGCTAGGGCCCCCTTTGTGGGACTATAGTAGCAGCCTGCTGTGTTTCCCTGTCTGTTTTTGTTTTTTTCTGGCTTCTGTTGCTTGAGTCTTCTGGAGCCCTCTGTAGTGTATAATGGCCCTTCTCTTGGGGCCCATGCAGCACCTGGGAGCTATAAAAATGTTTTCTACTTTATATCTTTACTCTTTGTACGTTTCCCCCAGCCATTGGGAGTCCGCTTTTTTATATTTGGAGTCTGTATAGATGTTAACATTTTTGTCATTTGCCAGCAAAAGAACCTTCGTCAAGGCTGTTAGTTCTGCCTTCTGCACTGAGGTTCTGGTAGGCAGAGGCTGGGCCTCTACCACAGTCTTGAGTCACCATTGCATATCTTGTTTTTTGGATCCCTTTTAGCACAATTATACAGTGCTAAAGGTATATAATGAAGGCAGGGCTCCCAGTTCAACTAGGAGCAAAGTGGTTAAGGGTGCTTGTTTTCTCCAGAGCTATGTGGGGAATTTTGCATAAGAGCCCCTGATACTGAGTTGTCCTTGGATTTGACAACCAGTGGTGTCCTGTTTGGTCCATTAAGTCTGTAACTTAGGGTGGTACTCAAATGGTCAGTTGTTGTCCCAGGTAAATTTATTAGCTTCCTGCACAGAAGGCAGTGGCATTTTTCTCAAAAAATGATGGTGATTCTTTTCAACAGTCCCAGCACTCTGGGATTCTGAGCCAGGAGGACTGCATGTTCACATCTAGCCAGAGAATTTATTTTATTTTAAAGTGTAGTTACACTTTGCCTTGCCTAGTTTAGTTCCCTAAAGCATGGAGGCCATCCTAGGGCTAGAGAGTCTAACTGCTTGGACAAGCGTGCCACTGGTTAATGCCAGGATCCCATGACCTGAGTTAAGATTTCTATGGCCATTTTTTTGTTGTTGTTGCTCATGGATATATAGGAGGGAAGGCTTGGTTATATCTGATACTCTTAAGGCTGGAGCCTGAGTCAGGACCTCTTTGATTTGTTTAAATGTCAGCTTTCCAGAGGAGGCGCTCCTGTCTCCCCACTTTGATGGCTTATCTGAGGACAGTCTCCAGTTTTTGTTTTTGGCCCTTCTGTTGTGTTTTCTCCTCTGCTTGCAGCCACAGCCTCAGTGTCTCACTGCCCTTCAGTTTCCAGTGCTCCAGCTCCCGCGCAGCCTTTCCATGAGCACATTTAGCTTTTGTCCTCTGCTGTGCCTGCTGCTTTGTTTTCACTTGCGGCTGGACCACTTTTACGTTTTGCCTGTAGGCTGTGATTTAGCCCTGCAGTCTTTGTGCAGAGGAGACACACTTGCCTTGTAGCTTTGTCTGTGTCACAGAGCCGTCTCTAGGGCTACCAGTACTTGGTGTGTTCCTTTTGTCTCTGTTGTAGTCGCCTCTCTGTCTGCTTCACTTGTAGTTTCAGTTCCTCCAGTCACTCT
The DNA here is from genome assembly GCA_004027595.1 of Dinomys branickii. Taxonomy (NCBI): domain Eukaryota; kingdom Metazoa; phylum Chordata; class Mammalia; order Rodentia; family Dinomyidae; genus Dinomys; species Dinomys branickii. The sequence continues at coordinate 32,358 of PVLD010012910.1, read as the reverse complement.
AGAATCCTTTGCTTATTTGTTTGTTTTTTGAGTTGTCCGAGCTTTAGCCTCCACGCACAGGGCCAGTTTTTCTTCTGTTTGATGCTGGTATTGGCTCTCCTCTGGCATTTGTCTCTGTAACTGCTTGCCTCCTCTTTTGCTTGTCACTTTTGGATTTTTGTTTCCTCTGTCCGTGTAAATAGAGCCTGTAGTTCATCTTTAGCCCTACCATGCCAGTGCTCGGTTGTCTCCAACCATAGGCATGCTATGCAGATCTCCTTCCAGATATGTAGCCTACTGTATTTGGCTGTCCCTACTTGTTGGGTCTTGGCTTGTATCTTTGCCTCCAAACACCGCCTAAATGTTGTAGCTCTTCCCAGATGCTGTGGTTTTGCATGTTGACTCTTGTTTCTTTCCCACTGTGCCATTCCCTCTTGTATATGCTATCGAGGTTTTTGTGTTGTTCGTTTCATTTGTACCTTGGTTTGAGTATGTGTCTATCAACTGTTTCGATTGCTGTGCTTCTTTCATCTGCTGGTACGACTGTATTGCCTTGTGTGTGGCATGTTTTTGAGCCTTTTTGGCCTCACTGGTCACCCATCACGCTGCTTCTGTCTCATCATGTAGTTGCTCTCATGTGCTCATGTGTTTTTTCCCCTTTGTCTGTAGTCGCCTCTGGGCAGCTCTTGGGTCGTTGGCAGCTGTTGAACCGGCTCTTGCTCTGTTTCCTCCTGCAGGCATTGGGCCTCTTTCACCTTAATCTTGAGTCATTTGACTTCCTCTAGTGCAGCCTTGACTTCCTTTTTAGTTGTCAGGCTCTTTTGTATGTGTCCTTTGGCCTCGCAGCACTGATGTTTTTTCTCTGATGCCAACTGTCACTGCCAAGCGGTCCCCAGTTTTGTGTTCCTTGTCATGCACTGTGTCCTCAGCATTGTGTGCCTGCCAGCTCCAGTTTTGGCTCTGTCCTGTTGGCAGTAGCTTTCTCAAGCTCACCTTCAGCACAAGGATCGTTTTTATTCATCACTGTTACCTCAGTGTGTCTTTCATCAGCCCCTTTTGTCCCTTGAGTTTACTGTCTGATGTCTTGTGCAGCTGGGCAAGGCGCTCCTCAGTGTCCGCCTTGGCTGTGCTCTCTTTTCTTCGTCCCCGAGGCCCAAAGGTGAGTTGTACCTGTAGTGTTAGAGCAGGTCCCTTTTTAGCAGGGGAACCAGACAGTTTGGAAGATACAGGAACTTACGTTAGACCTTTTTTTATGATGTCTCTCAGACCAGAAAAGTGGCCTCTTTCAGGACTCTGCCAGCTCTAACAAGAGTCACATGCTTTTTGGATAAAGGCCCAGTTGGCTATGTCATCACCAAGTGCTTAGTTCTACCATCTACCAGAAAGTCCGTCAGTTGGTCCTCTACTCTCATTGTGACCATGGGCTTCTGGGCATCTACGGGGTGCAGCTTGGTCTGGCCTAGTCCTGGTAACCTTTAGTTTCTGTCAGTCCAATGAGGCCAGCATATGTTGGTTTTTTTTTTTTTCCTCTTGGGCATGATAATCTTTTTGAGGCAGCCTCTTAGTTTTGGAACTTTTATCTTCTCTGTTATCTTTTGGGGCATGTTTTTTTGAGACAAAGTCTCACTATGTATATAGTCCAGACTGGTCTTGAACTCACTATGGAGCCCAGGCTGGCCTCAAACTCATGGCTACCCTCCTTCCTCAGCCTTCCCAGTGCTGGCATTACAGAAGTGTGCCATGGTGCCCAGCTGGGGTGTTTGTTTTCTCAGTGTCTGTATTCTCACATCACATACATTGATCTCACTCTAGTTTTTGTTGACTGGCAGATCCTGGCTTGGATTGACTCCTGTTTGGTCAGTGTCTCCTCATTGCCCCTTAGTGATTTCTAGCTTTCCTTTTGTGAGTGCTGTTGCCAACAGATTTGATTTTTTTGAGCCTCTGACTAGCTTTTTGTTTGACATCCTGGTCATGATTTACATACACTTTGGTAGTCATTTCTGAAAGCTGGGTTGCATTCATGCCACTAGAACCCTCTAGTTTTTGTCAGTAAGCAGCTAGACAGGGCTGAAGGCATATAGGGAAACTGATCCTGATGTTCTGGTAGTCCTCTGCTCCCAGTCATTCTGAGATATATATAGTATATATATCCCGGGTTTTTTTTTTTGTCAATTGCCCTCTGGCCAGTCATTTACAATCAAAGGAAAGCCAATCTATTTTATAATGAGTTCTTAACCTCTGGGACAGGGTCAGTTTTATCTTATAGTTTCCTGTGTAGCTTCTTTTAACTTTAGCGAAGGTACATTTTAACGGGGAGGGTTTTGATGCTTTTCCTGCCATAAATACCCCGTTGTGATGCAAATTACTTTAAGCATTTTTGTTCTGTGTCAATTAGATCATTTTCCTTGCAAGAGTTTTTAGAATGAACAACCTAAATTCCACCAAATTAACAAATAATCATCAATATTTTTAAATAAACTACTTATATAAGCTTTTCTCAACATATGTAAGCCTTCCAGCCTTGTGATTTTCTCTCTTTTTATCTCTTTAGCTGGACAAAGCATTTATCATACAGAATCCTCTCATATCCCAAGTATATCTCAGGTATTTATAACCTTCTTAATATTTTTCTCCTTTACTATAAGCCTCTAACAAGCTGTAGCCTTTTGAATTTTTAAACAGTCCCTTTTTCCCCTCAGTAAATTAGACCAACTGCCAACAAATCTGAGTAACCTTGAATCAATGTTCTTATCTTAAACCAACAGAGAGCAGAGAAAAGAGCAAGTTAACCCAGTAATTACAATTTAAGAATTTGCAATGGATAAGAAATGACTTATGAGGCCGGGGATACAGCTCAGTGGCACAGCACCTGCCTGGCAAGCGCAAGGTCCTGAGTTCAATTCCCGTACCAAAAGAAAAGAAAAGAAAGAAATGATTATGCACATCAAATCAAATCAAACTGGAAACCCAAAGTGCATTTACCAATTAGGTAAAATTTGTAACTTGATTTTCCTGTGAAACTTCCTTAGGCCTGACTGGAATTTGGCCAATCAACCTCAGGCTGGAGCTGCTCTGTTTTTCACATACCTGAAGGCAGCACCAGGCTGGTGACACTGAGCAAGGCTAGCCTTGGGGCTCCCAAACCCGGGAGGACACCCCGGGCACTGTCTTGCTCCATGCTTGTGTTGAAATGAAAAGATGACCCGTTTCACCATTCTAATCCGGCAGGCGCAGTGAGGTTTAAGTCTTTGCTGTGTGCCTCCACTCCAGCCCAGCTTCTGGGCCAGCTGGCTTCTCAGGCAGTTTTTAGTCTCAGTCCACATCCAGTCTGGTCACCATCATCACCCCACTTACAGGGTGTTTCTCATTCAGATGTCCCCTCGAGCAAGGCTGGAGTTCTGGCCTCAGCTGTGACTTTCTCTAGTCACTCGGAGGCAGGGCTAAGAGGGACACGGTGTGTCAGGTGACAGTTCACAGCCCACCACAGTCTTGCTGGACATTGTCGGGTGTCTCTAGCGCTTTGTCCCTCTGGAGACCCCCGGGACAGCCCTTCTCCAGCTCCAGGCTGCCTCATTCCTAGCTGGTGGCCTCTTCCTGTCCTCAAAGCTGGCCCTGTGGCATGTGTGTGCCAGCTTTGGTCTTTACCCCTCCTTCTCCCTTGCTTCTCTCTCCTCTTCTGTTCAAGGAGCCTGGTGATTCTCTTGGGCCCAGTCAGATCATGAAGAACCTTCCCCTGATCTCACAGTACTGAGATCAGCAACCCAATTCCATATGCAAGGTTCTTAAGGTCACACGCCCATCCCCACGTCCCAGGAATGAGAGCCTGTGTCTTATGCAGGAATGGTCCTGTCCACTCCTCTTGGGTTCCATTCTCATTACCTCTGGAGGGCAGAACCCTGAAGCAGCCCCAGCCTTGGGAATGGAGGCAGGAGGAGTCCAATGTCCAAGGCCCACTTGGCTGTACAGCTTCTTCCCGGCTACCCTGGGCTTCAGGGGGGGAACCCCTCTTGAAAAGCATTTAAGTAAATAAACACAAAGCCAGGTGTTATGGTTGATACATTGTGTCAATTTGAGGAGTGTAGAAGTTTAAGTGACTTAGCAGTTCTACATCCTGGGGTGAAAACGACCTGCCTTTACCTCTCATGTCCTTCATTGTGTCAACCTGAGAAATTTAGAAGGTTAACTATGTGACTGAGCAGGGGTCCTTACACTGTAAACAGCCTGAGCTTGTGCAAGAGGAGTTCAGGGAGACCGTGTAGGGGACATTGTGTAGCTTCGGGACCTGTAAACATGGTGTGATGATCAAGTCAGAGTAAGTAGCCTATCACTTCAAATATTTGTCATTTCTTAGTAGTGGAACTCAAAATCTCCTAGTTGTTTTGAAATAACTATTTGATCATGAGAGTCGCCCTCCTGGGTACCCTCCTTCCTAGAGAAGGAGGTATAATCACAGTGCGTAACTTGACTCACAAAGAAAACAATTTTTTTTTTCATTTTTCCAAGACAAGGTCTCATTATGCAGTTCAGGCTGACTTTGAACTCACTATAAGACAGCCTGGTCTCAAACTCACAGTGATCCTCTTGCCTCAGGCTCCCATATGCTGGGATTACAGGCCTGAACCACCACACCCAGCTAGAAAGTCTTTATCAGTTTAAAGAGGTTTTTTTTTTTTTTTTTTTTGTAACGGCTGAGTGTCAGTTATGCACAAATAGCCAAGCATTAACCAGTCCTGGTCCCCAATGAACTGGACCCTGTGCACCCAAGGCAAAGGCCTCACTGAAACTGAGGGAGTTATTTCTGTTCTAGATTTCTGTGTTCAAGTTCCCTGCAACACAGTGGAGCTGTCTGAACCCTTTTCCATTTTGACTCATGGATTGTTCTTTGCTCAAACTATTAGATTTGTCTAAAACTTTCTCTTTTACACTGAAGAGTAGTATAGGCACAAGAAATGCAAAGCACCATTCAAACCCAGCCTAGACTACCTAGTGAGACCCTACCTCAAAAATAAATTATAATAAGCAGACCTCCCTAAATATTGCCAACACTTGGGACTTAGCAGTGATGTATTAGTCTCACATAACAAGGTCAAAATTCCCACTAACTTTATATTTGTGTTGTCCTCTTTTTAAATATTTTCATAATATTTAAAGTATTTAAAAACAAAGGAACTTTTGTAACTTACCTGTTAACTGCGCTACACATTTTATATGCAGCCTAAGTCATTCCCTCTTCTGACTTAGGCAGACCCTTCTTAGATGACATATAGGAAGCCCTTTGGACCTTGTCTTGGTCCAGGGGAGTCCACATTTGTAATCCCAGGAAAAAGTGATTGGAACTCCAATAAATAATTCCAATCTGCCATTTCCAGTGCAATCTACAGTGAGAATAAAGACAAAGACATATTTGCAGCTGTGGGGAGCCCAGGAGGTCCTAAACCAGCTAGAATGGCAGCTAACGTGAACAAAGGCCTCAACCCAGGGCAGAACCCTGGCTTTATTAATTCATGAAGAGGGGAGTGGCTCAGGGATGAGTGACTGTGAGAATGGCAGGAAGTATGTGAGTGCTGTGAGCTGGGCTAGAGAGGAGGCCTGAAAGCATCTCTGCAATATGCAAGGAGAGAAAGATGCAGAGAGAGAAAGGGAGAGGGATGCAGAGAGAGCAATCTGCATATCACAGATTGAGTAAGTATCTCGTGTTTAGGGGTCAGGGCTTTGGTTCTGATGTGTAATCTTCATGTCCGGTGACGTCATAGATTCTTTCTCGAGCCTCAGTCTCAGCCGACAGCATGACAGCCCTCAGCCTAGCTCACACATAGTACTTGGGAGCTACAGGCGGGGCATCAAATCTGTCACACTGCTTTAAAGGCTGCACATCAGCACCTCTGCTAGATCCATTTGCACTGCTTGAAGCCAATTGAGGGGATAAGGAAATATTGTAGCTAGTTCTGTACATATCAGTATGGGGAAGTAGGGCCAAATGCTCTTCTCTCAAGGAGAGCCATCTGGGTGGTCTTGCACAATAAGATATGATATTTTCCGAATGTTTGTGTCTTCCAAAAATGCATGTGCTGAAATTTTATCTGCCAAGGTGATGGGACTAAGAGATAGGGCTGGGGCAGCGTGGTTGTCATGGCTGTAAGCCCAGCTACTAGAGACTGAGACAGGAGAATCACTGCGGCCCAGAAGTTCAGGGCCAGCCTGCACAACAGGCCCTACCTCAAAAGCCAAATTTAATAACTACAACTGGTCCCAGGAGCAGCTGGTCCCTTCCACCGGCCTCTGTTCCAGGGCTGGGGCTGCTTCAGGGTACTGCTCTCCAGAGGTACTGAGAATGGAACCCAATGGGAGTGGACAGGACCATTCACGCATAAGATCACAGGATCTCATTCCTGGGATGTGGGGATGGGCGTGTGACCCTCAGAACCTTGCCTGTGGAATTAGGTTGCTGATCGCAGCACTCAGCCAGAAGAGGCCACTGTGGGAAGGAGAGTGGCGCTCTGCCAGGCACCGAACCCGTGTGAGCCTAACCTTGGGCTTCACATCTTCCAGAACTGTGAGAAATGTTTCTCTTGTCTGTAAGCTACTCCACTTATGGTAACGCAGTAGAATAAGATACAAAAGACAAAAATAAGTGAAAATTTCGTAAGTTTATTTTCAGCAAAATTAAAATATTTTGCTCTTAAAGATAACTATCATAAACTGGGTGAGGTGGTACATGACTGAGCCTGAGGCAGGAGGCTCATGTGATCAAGCCAGGCTTAGGAAACTTAGTTACTTAGTGAGACCCTGTCTCAAAATTAAAAAAAAAATTATATATGCTAGTGGTGTAGCTCAGAGCAAAACCCCTGCGTTTGTACCACAAAAACCAAACCCAAACCAAACCAGAACAACACCCTACAATAAGTGGGAAGACAAGCCAGCCAGCTGGGTGTGGTGGTGCACACCTGTAATCCCAGCCCTCAGGAGGCTGAGGCAGGAGGATCAATGTGAGTTTGAGATCAGCCTGAGCTACAAAGTGAGCTCAAGGCCAGCCTGAACTGCATAGCAAGACCCTGTCTCAAAAAGATGAAAAAAAAAAAAAGCCTGCCAAACCTTATCCAAGATTAGGAAATTATTTTCCGAAACCTATCTCTAATGAAAGACTTATCCAAGTTACCCGAAAACGTGGTATAGTTTCTATCTATATGTGGCCTGAACCCTCGTACACTCAAGAGAGGACTCATTGCAGGTCCCCGGGCTAGGGGGAGCTGCCTGGCTTGGTGGTGGGAGGTGAGGCAGGATGTCTGTCTCTGGGTCCCTCCCTTTGTTCCCCACTTCTTGGCTGCCAGGGTATGAACAGCTTTTCTCCACTGAACCCCTTGGCTATGCCTTGGCTCCCACCTGACCATGGACTGGAACCGTGAGCCAAAATCATCTGCTCCCCTTAGTCCTGGGTGTCAGGCATTCTGTCCCAGCGATGCGGAAAGCGACTAAGGCAGAACTACTATGGTGCAATATCCACAAAATGAATGAGTCAGTAAAAAATGGGCAAGACATTTCTAGAGATGCTTCTTCAAAGGAGGCATGCAAATGTCAGACAAGTCAACAGAAACTCAGCGTCAAGGCCCCGATGGCAACGAACATTAAACCACTCCAGAAAGACACCAGAATGGCTGAAATGCAGAGGCTGGAACCACTGCAGCAAATGCACAGGCTAATTCCATCTCTACAGCGAGGGGATTTTGCCCCAAAGGGTGTCCTGGAGGAGGCCTGGAGCTGCGCAAGAGAGCTCCTGCGTCTGCTGCTCGGAAGCCGGGGAGGTGGTGCACTTTACAAGACTGGGGTGACTCCCAGACCCAAGAATCAAGTGGGTCCCAATGTCAGCAATGCTGGGATTGAGGAACTTGAGGAACTGAAAATTTCAGACTTTGCTGGCAGGAGAAGCAAATTCTGCACCACCTGCAGAACAGTTTCCAGCTCCATTCAGACATGTTTGGCCTGAGACCCATTTCCCTTCCTAGGTGTTTCCCTGGGTTGTGGTCCCTAAGGTGGCCCCAATGGTCTCATCTTGGAATATTTACATCCTTATGCAGTCACCTTCTCTTGAGCATGAGCTCCAACTATTCAATTACCTCAAAGTAGGAATATGATGGGCTATTGCCTCTGGAAGAGGCTACAAAGACACTGTTCCAGCTCTTCTTCTGAGCAAAGCCGGCTGACATGTTGACAGCTTCCCCATGGGGACCTGCACTTGCCAAAGAACGGAAGTTGGTTTCCAATATCGGTGTGTGCACATATGCCTGGAATTCTAACACTACGAAACTGAGGAAGGAAGACTGCAGCCTCAAGTCAGGCTGGGCAGTTTAGCAAGTCCCTATCTTGAACTTTAAAAATTAACTTTAAAAGGGTTGGGGATGCAGCTCAGTGCAAAGACCTTGGGTTCAATTGTTCAAGGAAAAATAAAAGCTGCCATCCAGCACCATACAGGAAGGACCTGAGACAGCTCCACTGCCCAAGGACTGGATCCTGCCAGGGTTTGTCTCAGAGCCAGAAGCAGGTCCTAGGCTGTTTGGCCCTGGAGGAGACCACAGCTCCACAAAGGCTGCCCAAAGCACTTGAAGATTTGCAGCCAGAGGCACACAGGCTTCTGGCTACAGTGACCGGGAGGTAAGTGTTTACTGTGTAAGTTCTGAGGGTTGTGGTCATTTGGTCCCTGGCAATTGATAACTAAGAGAACCTGGCGGGAATGGAAATAGATCTCCATATAAAATCTTTTCCCTTTCCTTTTGATATTGCGGCTGAACCCAGGCCCTTCACACTGTGCTACAGCCCCTTCCCTTTGGTAAATTTTTATTTTCAGCTAGGATCTTGCTAAGTTGCAGAGTCAGCCAAATGGGCTGGAACCTGCAATCCTCTTGCCTCAGGGTCCTAAAGCACTGGAATGAAGGGCAAATCCATGGACCCAAGTCCTTTGGCTGAGATCATCAGGTCCACCACAAGAGCCTGATGAAATCACAGACACAGAATGTTTCCACAGAATGAGGGAATGGAAACCACAGAAAAAAATGAAATAAACCTCTATCAGCATTTGATTTTGGAGGTCACATTGGAGATTTTTAAGTTGACTGAGAGCAGGTCAATCTAGTGGACTGAGGTTTTTCTCTTTCTAACAATTTCTCTTCTCCTCCAAACCCTCTGCTCCTATGGTTGAGCCAGGGTCTCAGGACAGGTCTTCCGAAACACACCATGCTACTCAGGTGCTATGGCTGTGTCCAGATGTCTGCTAAAGCTTCCTTCAGTCACAGGTGGGGCTGTCTCAGAGGTGGCTGGATTTAGAGTGTGGCCCTGGAGTTGACTCCTGGTACAGTGCTAGCTTTAAGGGCACTAGGATTAAGGCTGTGAGTGCTGCCTACCCTAATTAGCAAGATATAAAGGATAAAAAGATCAGTGGTTGTCACTTGCTTCGATACCTTCTGCCTGCCATCAACTGGTTCTCCTCTGTGATGCCACCCTGACTTAGTGGCAGCGAACTATGAATTGAAACCTCTACAGGCTGTGAGCCAAAATAAACCTTTCCTCCTTTAACTTTGAGATGTTGAGTGTTTTGTCTCAGTAACAAGAAAAGTAATTAAGACAACAACGTAATGGTTACTGTCCCCAGGGCTTGATTTTCTCCTCCTAGCCTCTGTCCCAGCATGATGACCCACAGCTGTCCACCACTTAACGGGAAGTGTGACAAGCAAAGGGACCAGTGAAACTGTTCAAGGAAGCACTCAGCCCAATTGTGAATGCAGGAAATCCCACAGGATATATATGTTTTAGTCAACAGTAGCATAGTACAAAGAAAGCAAAGAAACTATTCCACATATAAGACATCCAGGAAATGTGTTGGTTGATTTGTGTATGTCTTATAGAGTGTCTTAGTTACTTTCTTAGGGTTGAGATACAAACCTGACAGGCAACAGTCTAAAGAGGAAATGTTTATTTGGGTCATGGTTTGTAGAGGTTCAGCCTATCATCAGCTGGCTCCAAGGCAGGGTGGCCTGGCAGAGGGGCGCAGGGGAGGGAAAAGGGCTCAGGGCATGGGGACCGGAAGCAGAGAGAGAGAAAACAAGGAAGGGCGATGAGGTTCTTCCAGGCCACGCCCCAGTGACTCAGATCCTCCCATCAGGCTTTACCTCCCAAATCACATTCAGCTATAAACTGCACCAGGGGACTAATCCACTGACTAGTGTCACACACCTATGATCCAGTCACCTCTCCAAAGCTCCACCTATGAGTGCATGAGGCTTTTGGGAGACGTATAGATATAAGCCACAAAACAGGGTTACTAAGAGAAGCTCAAATCCTAAGAGAATAGATGTTGCACTGAATACAAAATGGGTGTTAATCAGGAACTATTTTCAAAATATTGGAAATGAGGGAAACAAGACTATAATCTAGCTGGACACAATGGCTCATGCCTGCTATTCCAGCACACCAGGAGGCTGAGGCAGGAAGACTGCAAGTTCAAGTTCAACTTGAGCAACTTGGCAACTTATCCAGGATTGGTTTAAAAAAACAAAAACCAAAGGTCTAGCAATCTAGCTCAGTGTGAAGGCCATGGATTTGAGGCCCACTACCACACACTCACAAAATTCTCATCTAAATGAAAACAACATAAATGAGTCTGGGTCATTCAGCCTCCCTTGAAGGAATAGGTGATACTATTTTCTTTAAATCTCACAGGTGGAGCTGGAGATGGACTGGGCTGATTCTCCCTGGAAGGTAGAGCTGTAGCATGAGGGGAAGCTGCAGTGGAGATCACGGAGCCTCCTAACATCCAGAGCAGAAAATGCCAGTTGGGATTTTATAGGTTCAAGGAATTTCTAAACGGATATGCTTATTCTTTCAGCTTTACTCTTTACCTTTAAGAGCCTAAACAACTCACTTATGCTGGTGCGAATTCAAACTGTTCTTACTTGGCTCCCTAGACTCTTAGGAGCCCTTATCTATCTAAAGCAATTAGCCAGTTTTGTAAATCTAAATGATTTTTTGTTTAGAAAATCTGTTTAAAAAGCATAGTGTCATTATAGTGGCAAATTATTTATTGTGGTTTGTCTTTCATCATATTTTAGCCCTGGAGGGAAATCCAAATATTTGTGCCTAAGAAATTGTTTTCTAGAAACAAAATGCTTGCTAATGAGGAAGCTCCAGGCAGTGTCCAGGGCCCTGGGACCGTGGCTGGAGCTTGGTGCTGGTGCTGCTGGCTCAGTTCCTCCAGGGCCTCCTCCGCCTCCTGCAGACCACCACCCTCCCCATGCCTGCATCTGGAGTTGCTGTGGAGCCTGCACCACTGTGCTTCCCAGGAATGGGCTAAAGGTGAGGATCGCACTCTCTGAAGGTTCTCTCTTGCACCATGCAGAATGGAGTGGGCCCAGGAGCCTCAGCGTATGGAGGAGACTTGCAGGGTACACTTGGAATCCCCACAGGGCAGGCTAGACTTCCTCCTTGGTCCCTCTGATCTTGACTCTGGGAACAGGCAGGCCTGGTACTGATCTCTCCAGCATCCCTGCCTGAGGCTGTGTCTCCTCTTCTAACACAGGAATATGGCCTGAGAGCATGGCGTGGTGGCCCTTGCTTGTCATTCCAGCATTCAGAGGCTGGCATAGCAGGATGGTGATTTTGAGGCCATCCTGGGCTACACAGTGAGTTTGAGGCCAGCCTGAACTCCATGTAAGACCCTGTCTCAACACATCAAAGCAAAGCAAAACAAATCCAAACAAAACACTGCTGTGAATAAGTGAATGAATAAGTAACCAGGAAAGGAGAAAGCTCTGCCTCAGAGCAGAGCATCAACTGACACAGAGAGAAGATGGAAGAGGGGATCCTTGAGGGAGAGAAAAGCTAGGGAGGGAACCCTTAGCAAGGGACCATGTGTGTCCACATCGCTGCTGGGAGGCCTGTCAGCCACAGAGAAGGAAGGAGCAGGTTCACAGTGCAGGAGCTGACAGGACACTTCCTTTGCCCTTGGCTCACCTTAGCCAGGTGAGCATGGTAAGCGCTCACCTTTCAGGATCAGACTTTTCTGCATCAGCTGCCTCCTGCTCTGATGTGGCAGAAAGACCCAGTGTCATCCACAGTATCTTCTCAAGAATACACAATCTGGATCTAATCATGAGGAAATATGAGAGGCATTAGTTGTGGCAAATCCTAAAAATACTGTGGTCTATTTTCTTCAAAAACTTCAAAGTCGTGCTGGGCATGACTATGATCTCAGTAGTCTGGGAGGCTGAGGCAGGAGGATCACAAGATCAAGCCCAGCCAGGGAATTTATTTTACTATAATTTTTGGTTATGATTTACCTTTTCTACTTTTTAAAATTTTTTTCTTTTCTTTTTGGAGATAAGGTCTTGCTATGTCATCCAGGCTGGACTCCATAGTATGGGCAAAGTAACAACTTGGCAAGACTCTGTCTAAAAAAAAAATTGGGGCTGTAGCTCAGTGTGAAAGGTTTGAGTTCAGTAGACTCAACCTCCAGTACCAGGACACAAATTTCAAGGTCATAAAACATTTAAAAAACGACCATGCAAATTTCACATATTTTGGAGAAGACTGGGTGCCTCTTGTGGATTAATTCCAGGGTGTCCCCCAAGTCTCCTGTCCTCAGAAGACAGGCTTTTGGGAGGTGACTTTTCATGGGAATTCTCTACTCATCAGTGGATGCCCCTTTTAGGAGTTCTTCTTTGCATCTGGGGTTAGGGGAAGGGCCTGGTTGTGGGCATGGCCTGGAGGTGGGGCCTGGAAGGGTTTATCTTCCTCCCCAAACCCTCCCTTCTCTCTGCTTCCCAGCCACCCTGCTATGAGCAGCTCTCCCCTGCCCAGGCTCGTCCACGCTGCCTTTCTCCCTAGGAAACACTGATCTTGCAAGGACCGAGACTTTTACAACTGTGAGCCAAAGTGAGTCTCCCCTCCATCATGCTGTTGGTCAGGGATTGAGTCTCAGACATGGGGAGACATTTCCCTAAAGGGATGCTCTAAAGGGAGAAAAGCTCAACAGGATGTTACTGAGATGGCTGAAATTTGAATACAGATCCTAGATCCCATAATAGTGTTGTATCCATGTTACATTTTCAGCTTTTGATCAGTATACTCTGGGTATAGGAGAAAAGATCCTTCTGCTTAGGCTTTCCCATTGAAGTACTTAGTGTCAAACAGTCTAAAACTTCCCCTTGAATTATTTTTTAACGCTTTAGAGAGAGAGGGATAGAACACAGGGTAGAGCAGCAGCATGGGGCAGTGCCTCATACTTATAATCCTGACTACTGTAGAGGCTGAGGCAGGAAAATCTCAAGTTCAAAGCCAGCCTGGGCAACTTAGGTAGACCCTGTCTTGAAACAGAAAAGAAAATATGATGAGAGAAGAGGGGGTACAAAATATCCCCATTTTTAAATAGGTATACAGGAAGTGTGCTAATCTTGTTCCTTGTCTCATATATGAAATCATATTAAAATGAAAATTTACCCAAAAAATCAGGATAGAGGAATAGTGACTTAATTCCAAAACTCAGGAAGGTGAAGCAGGTGATCACTATGAGTTCAAGGCCAGCCTGGGCTACATAGTGAGACTGTGTGTAAAAGACAGATTATAGGGGAGGGGGAGGAAAGAAGGAAGGAAAGAAGAAAAGAAGGAGAAAGAAAGAAAGAAAGAAAGAAAGAAAGAAAGAAAGAAAGAAAGAAAGAAAGAAAGAAAAGGGAGAGGGAAGGATGAAGGGAAGAAGGAAGAAATGAAGAAAGGAAGAAGAGAAGAGAAAAAAGAAAGAAAAAAGGAAGGGCTGGAAGGAGGAAAGGGAAGGAGCGAGGGAAAAGACGAATTCAGCACCAGTGTATCTGTGGTCTGCTTTGGCAATTTCTCAAGTAGAGACAGTTCTGGCTAAGGCAAGAGATTCCAAGCTCACGACAGCACAAGCGGCTTAGTGATACTCTCTCAAAGTAACACTTTGAAAAGGGTCTGAAGATGGAGTTGAGTGGGACAGGGCTTGCCTAGCGTGCACGAGGTCTGGTTCAACCCCAGCAGTCCATAAAGAGAAAAGAAAAAAAGCAGGCAGGAAGATAGATGAGGCCATTATGAATATATTATTTTTTATTTTTGAGATAGAGTCTCATTATGTTCAGAGTGGCTTTAAACTCACTGCGTAGCCCAGGATGGCCTTGAACTTGCAGTGATCCTCTTGCCTTATTCTCCCTAGTGCTGTAATCACAGGTGTGTGTCTCCACACTCAGCCAATCAAAAGACTTTTCAGATGATGTTTGTATTATTCTTAGGACATCTTTTTTTGTTTGTTTGTTTTTGTTACATGGTACTGGGGAATGAACCCGTGACCTTCACACTTCAGCTACATCCTCAGCCTTTTAAACCTTATTTTGAGAAAGGGTCTCACTAAGTCAATAGGTTGCCCAGGCTGGGATCAAACTTGCAGTCCTTCTGCTTCAGCCTCCCAGAGCGTCAGGAATATAGGCATGCCTCACCAGTCCTAGATCACATGGTTAGTTGTTCCCCAATGGCAGTTTCTGTCCACAATCACATGGCAAAGCTGCACATGGCCCCTGTTCCTGGAGTCTCAGCACAGCTCCGAGAAGCAGAGCTGAGCAGTCTGGCTTGCTGCCTTGCTGGGTCTGGAGCTCTGGTCGGCCTGGCCCGAGAGTCCTCCACCTCCTCCTCTGGTTCAGACTCACTGCCCTCTCTCACTAGGACTCTTGGGTCTCCAAGAAACCTTCCCACATCCGGACCACCCAACAGATTCCAGGCTCCCTCCTCTGTGCTTCCACTGCAGCCTCTGAACATCCAGTTCAGAGCACTTAAGTCATCAAGCTTGGTTTATCTGTCAACAGAGGGGGTGTGTGCTCTTCATATGGGATTGAATGCAGGTGTTTTGTACTGAGCAACCCCGAGTCTTTTCATTTTTTACTTTCAGTCAGGGTCTCATTAAGTTGCCCAAACTGGTCAAACTTGTGACCCACCTGCCTCAGCCTCCTGAGTAGCTGGGGTTATGGTGTGTGCCACCCCACCTGCCTCAGCAGTATCTTTGTCTCAGGCTAGCATGATGTTATTTACCCTAAGTGAATAGTTGAAGCTTTTGTGCTGAAAGGCATGATGGGTAGATGGAGTGTGATATTGATTAGCTTAGGAGTGCCCCAGGGTCCTACTCAAGCTCACTTCTGGGTGGGTCGTGCAGGTGTGACCTTGGGTCTCTATCTGCTCCCTTCCCCATTCACTCTAGCATTGATCCTTGCTTGGCCTCCCACCAACATGAGCTCACTTGCTTCCTTACAGCCCGTACTTCTGCCGTCTTGGAGCCGGCAAACCATGGACTCAATCACTTGAAACCATGAGCCAAGTGATCCTTTCCTCCTTTAAACCCTGAGTATCAAATATTGTGTCCTAACCATGGGAAAGCTGACCCACACATGCATGCTTGGCGTACTTAAATTTCTCTTCCTTAGTGTTAGTCGTGCTGCTATTACAATTCTTATAATTTTCTCCTCTGGCTCCACTTCTGGCAGAACTATTTTGCATTTTATTCTATATTACATTCATTCCACGTCCTTCTTTTTTTGTGGTTGAGAGTAGGAAAATTCATTGGAGAAGGAGATTGGGGAAGGGGAATGGGGAATGGGGGACAGGAATGGAGGCATGGGGAAGTGGAGAGTTTTGTGGTTGAGAGTAGGAAAATTCATTGGAGAAGGAGATTGGGGAAGGGGAATGGGGAATGGGGGACAGGAATGGAGGCATGGGGAAGTGGAGAGTAGGAAGAGCTGCTGAGAGAAAACAGGAATTCTGAATTGTTTGCCAATGAGCCCACCTCTCAAAGGAAGTTTTATAGAGCAGAATCATGATGTGGGTACAATGTGCGCTAAAATTACAATCAACCAATAAGATTACAAGTATATTCGCTTAGGTAATATTGATCTAATGGTAGCAAGGGTATATGAGTGACATTATTAGCCTTGGTCAATAACCTGTAGTCTTGGCCTTGTCTTTAGTCTTAGTGGTCTTACTCTTAGTCTCGGTTTTAGTTTTAGTCTTAGTTTTAATAGATGGGCGAGAATTACCACCCCCATGAGATAATGGGAAATCTCAAAAGGGTGATACCAATAATACCAAGCCTCCACTCACCACTTAGGTAAGTATGTAAAGCTACCCATTATGACTTTAATCTTTGGATGTGCCTCTAGCCACAGTCCTGATGGATTCTCACCTTTTGCACTGACTCCTTCGAGGGCCCAGCCCTATCTGACTGCCTACTGTATTTCCACCACATTTAGCTATCCATATTACTCCCTCCACCAAACCGGCATCCCTAACTGTGGTTAGGGGAGAAGAGATTTAGTTTCCACCTAGCTGATTCAAGTTCAGAAGAGTCAGTGTAGGGGAAAGCACAATTAATGGCCTTCTCCAGAGAGCTAATCTAATGGGCCTCAGATAGAAGTCATTCTGTAGTTTAGCAGTTATGAACTCTTTACAAGGTTGAGCTGATGGATCCCAGGAAAGGAGTCCGGCACATCTGTCATTGGTTCCATCTGCATGATCACTTAGAATTAGTAGCCTCTAGGCAAGAATAAATAAATTTTCTAAGAAATTAGAGCATGTATAATCAAATCATAAGCACTAGAATGGAACAGCAGGTAGGGGAAAGAGCCATATCCAGAAACTACTCTTAAGGGACTGGAATGGCAATTATATCCAGTTGGCTCTTAGACCCCTCTACTGATGGAGTTATCTGTAAGTCTGATATTTCTGTTGTAAGTCCTTCTATCTTAGCTGTAAGAAGGCAGAAAGAAAAAGTTTAGAGTCTCTTTCTGAGTTTTTATAGATTCCACTGCATTTTTTCCTGTCTAAATGAGCCATAGTGGCCAGCTTCCAGTGCAGCTGGAAATTGTCAGAAGGGCATCAGTAAATGGAGCCCCTTTTATATTTAGCTCTTATCATCATGTATTGTTTTTATACATGTTCTGGTTTTACTTTTCTGTTGGGTGTTGAAGACCAAGTTAAGGTGAGACCTGTGTGTCTTAGTTCTTTACTCTTGTTGCTGAGACAAAATACCCAACACCCAAAATGAAGAAAGGAAAGGTTTATTTAGCTTACAGTTTGTGGAGGTTTCAGTCCATACTTGGCTGCTTCAGAGGCAGAATGGCACATGGCAGAGGGCAAACTGTTCAAGACAGCAGAGCACAGCAAAAAGCAACCAGCCAAAAGGGAGGAATGGCTGCAAGCAGCCTCCTTTTCTCCCCTACATTGTAAACAGGCTGCCCCCACCCAGGGGTCGTGAACCTCTCACACAATCTTTATGCCCTCCTCTTCCATAGGCTCAGGATGTTTACGAAGTAAGCACCCTGGCTTCCTCCTGAGTCACTCAGTTAAACCTCTAGATTCCCCAAGTTGACACAATGTATCAACCATAACACTGTCTTAATCAAGATTAACCTCTTCCTGTCTACCAAGGTCAGTTAAGTCTCCTCAGGCATCATTTTAGGACTTTGTGAAGACTCAGCTCCTCTGGTAGTGTCAGCCATCAGGATGGGTCATGCCCTTGCTGGACCATGTTGCTTCTTATGGACACATGGGAGACTTTTCCCTCTTGGTGAGCCTCCTTTGCTGCAGTACACTTGTTGATTCATGTCCTTTGGATCCAGAAATCTCCCTGCTCAGGAAGTTGGGTGACTCACCAAAGTTGTATGAGCTCATTGAAAGGTTCCCTCATGTCCTGGGTCTTTATTGACCTTGGAGGGCCAGAGTCAAACATATTAGCTCTTCTCTTAGCCCAATTACCTTTCTAGTTCTGGTCTCTAAACTTTAGTTGTTCAATACCCAGAAGAAAAAAAAATCAGTGACATTAATATTGCAGGTGGAGCAGTGAGCCTAACTATAATAATCTCACCTGAAAAGTAAGCACTATGAAATATAAAATAGAGCCAAAGGACTATTATTCCTTACCAATTATGGCTGTTTTAGTCATTGAATCCCTGCAGAATGTTGACAGATAACAGTTATATAATTTTATAGAGAAAACTTTAGATCAAAAGACACACATAGTATTTCAGCATGACAATTATGCTATTATCTTTGAAACACATTTAAATGTCCATTTTAGGATAGAATAGCCTTTTTAATCAAACATCTCCATCTGACCAAAACACATTAAAAGACACAAAGAAACTCTCACCTAATTTGCTGTCCTTCAGTAGGATGCCATCCAAGGAGAATGCACCTGTCTGTAAGTGTCCCTTACAAATTTATAATGCCTAGCATTTAATTTTAGTGTGTGACATTATTTGGAATGTCTGGTGCCTGAGCATCCGTAAGTGTAGTGATGCATATAACATACACAGCACACAAGTTTAAAAAAAAACTATCCTCGGACAGGTGATCTTATGCTGGCTTATCATAAGTAGCTGGAGCACAAGAGAAAGGCAGATATTTGAGTGTAAGAGAAAAGATTATCACTATAAATAATCTTTTGGTTTTACATCTTAAAAGACTAATATATTTAGAAGGCACAAATATATTTAGTACCTCATGAGATGAGCAATAATTAATGTCATCACTATGTGAACCCCTTTGTCTCTTAATTTAGTTTTGTACCAACACAAATTTTAATGAACATCTTATAACGAACCTTATTGTTTTACCCGAAAAGTTAACCATTTGACAATGGCCCATGTAAATGTATCTCAATAATATGTTTAGCAATGTTTATTGGGATGTGTCTCCCATAGATTATGGAAGCTGTTGGGGTCCCCACTAGTGAAAAAAGAGCGGAAGAAAATATTTCCAGGCATCTGCTTCTTTATTTACTAAGAAGAGTCCTGTTCAGTGTTTCCCTAAGCCTAAGCAGTCCCCATTAAATTACAACAAATTTTTGATAACCTATGAGAACCAGATCATAACAATTAACACATTAGTTTTCACCAATGAATGATTTGAGTTATTGTACACAGACAACAATATGTACTGTATTTGTAAAGCAAGTCTTGACATCATTTGATCAGCTGGCATCCTGAGTGGAAGCATGTCCTTAACTTTAATGACATCTATAAGCGATATAAGTTATAGACAAATACTTTATAAATCTGAAAAGGTAAAAAGAAGAAAAAATAATTGAGCTCAAACAAAACAGTAAGTATTGTAACCAGTCACAAATTGACAATTGTTATTAGACCAGAATGAACTCTGATGTATTTGGCCAAGGTGAATGACTATAAATATAGAATAGTCAGAACTTTTTATAGGTCAACTAACAGAGATCTCTTATAGTAAGTATCAGAAGGAATAAAAAGCATTTTCAATTTGTGAGAGCAAAGAGTTTTTAAGATGTGCCTTATACTGGTGGTTTATCTAATTGAAATACAGTGTTATATAGGTTTCTTGTGTTGTTTTAATAGAGGGAGAGAGAAGAGGAGTTAATCTCTAGTTCTTTCTAAGGGTTAAAAGGCAGATACATTTGGACTAAAACTTTCACATTTATTCTTTGAGAGTTTCAGGATTAAATATAGACTAGTTTTTTAGTCTGTATTGCAAAGATAAGCGAAGATCAGTTTCACACTGAAAGAGTCCTAGGAAGAGGAAAATCACCATTCTGGAAACTTGGTCCTGAACTTCAGCATCCTTGGAGGAGAAAACTGCCTTGGACCAAGTACTGTTGTCAACTATGTATTTATCAGAGGCAGGGCAGTGGGGAAGGGACAAAAGAGTGACTCTATGTAAGAACTAAATCTTAACCATCTCATGTGCAAAAAGACAAGATGAAGAGACTTTCTAGGGCGGATCTCTAATCTTTAGCAAAACATGCCTCCAGAGACAAAAGTTATGATTGATTCCAACTGTACCAAAACAGAAAATGAAATCAATAATCAAAGGACACAAGTGGCTGCTTTTTAACCTTTGAAAGAGAGTGAGAGAAAAAATAAAAGTGTTTCAGTTATATTCTTTAGGTCTTACTTCCTAATAAGTGACTTTGAATCAAAGTTCTAAAAGCCTAGCCTGCAAAAGAGATCTACTGCTTCTGGAGACAGAGACAGGTAATAGTCCAGAAGAAATCTTGGTCCAAGAACAAAGAGGTCTTGGAGACATTTTGGTTCCTCTATTCAGTCACCTCCATAGCAGTGCTGTCTAGGCGCTATTTAAACCCATTCTGAAAATAAGTAACCCCAAGTACCTGAAATGCACTTAAGAAATACACGAAGTCTGCACCCATTGTCTCTCATTAGAAATTAATATTTGATTTAGGCATAATATTACATCTCTCTAACCTAGTTGTGAGGTCTGAGTAAGTCCTCTAAAGACCTCAGTGTACTTACCAGGATTGTCTAAAATTTTCTGTTTTGGGTCACTGATCTGTTTTAGGTCACTGAGAGAAAAAGGGCACATGAACTCAGTTCTAAATTCCCCATTTACTTCCTGTAAGGGATATTGTCCTTGAGGAGCTTGAATAAAATCAGCTAAGGATGGATACAGGCCTCTGGAGGTTGTAATTATGGCTGATCTAAAAGCTCTACCCTCAGATCCCAACAGGCAAGGAGGGGGAGACTCAGACTGAGCAATAGTGGACAAGATTTTGATTAAGGTTGTCTTGGAAACCTCAACCTTGGAGTCCAAAGGTGTAGAAAGAATAGCCTCAGGCTCAGTAATAGTGGATGCCTTTAAAACCAGAGGTGTCTGGTTTTCCTGTGGCTCACATTTACATTTGAACACATGTAAAGATTATTTCCTTAGTGCAAAGGAAGTCCGAACATAAGACAATTTTGACCATTTTTCCTCTTTCTTACAGTACAGTTCTAATTATGAAATGGCATCATAATCAATACTTTACATACCATCTTGCCTCTAGGAGATAAACTGTTGAGGGCTGAACCTCTACCAGTGCTTAAGAATACATTTGTCTTGGTTGCTTTTCTCTCCTGACTGAGACAAAATACCTGATGCCCAAAATTAAGAAAGGAAAGGTTTACTTAACTTACAGTTTGTGGAGGTTTCAGTCTATACCTGGCTGGCTCCAAGATAGTGTGACACATGGCAGAGGGCAATCATTCATGGTAGCAGAAGACAGCAAAGACAACTAGAACAAAAGGGAGGAGTGGTGGCATGGAGCCTCTTTCTCTCCCTTACATATGCAAACTATCCACCCCAAGGCAGGTGTAACACTCACATCCATAATCTCAGCATTGGACCATAAATCAATTGTAAATTCTAAAATCTCACCTCATGACTGCATGTAGCTTTGGGAGGGCACCCAGACCCAAACCATAACAACATTGAAAAGTCGATTTTGACATTGAGCTCCCTAGCAAAAGAAAGAATCAGGCATCCTCTTTAATTTTTATTAGATTTCTATACCTTCAAGGAGTCCCTTGAGTACAGTCTACTCCAGAGCAGGTAGATGCTGTCTGGAGAGAGACAAGAAGAAAAAATTTGACCAGCCTATCCACCCCCAAACTGGGATGCAATTTTATATTCCCAGGAAACTCATGTACTCACTTTTGTGTTTATAAGCACAAGTTATAATTCAGCTCAGCTGTAACAGCCATTTTTTAGAAAGGAAGCATTGCTTAGCACTAAACCATTGCTTGCTAGTTCTTTGAAAGAGGGCTAATACCAAAAAGTGAACTGGAAGTAGTTGGAGTGCTTCTTAGCCTGCACAGTCAAGTAAAAATGGCCCAGAGAAAAATTTTGCCCTGGGGCCTAGGGCAAAGAACCCTCTAAGACATTCCTGTTATCTACCTAAACACCAAGGCAACCTTTTCTACAGCAAGACAAAACCTTTTAAGTCCATGTAAAATTTTTTTATATCTCTCAAGCTCCCTGGAGGGAGACTATTGCTCAGAACACTAAGCTGGGACATGGCTTTTATGTGTGTTCTCCGGGATGAGCAAAATTCCAGTGTCTCATCTGACCCAGAGACAGGGTATGTATTCCTCATCCTAGATGACATTCCTGTATTCAGCATTAGCAAACACTCATTTTCTATGGGCTTAACTTAAAGGTTCTTAGTTGTTTGGTAGAAGGAAAATATTGGGGAAGTTTAGAGTTCTTCTCTCTAACCTTACATGCCTCCAAACAAGGAAAGTACAAACTGGCAGGAAAAGATCAGAAAAAAAAATCAGAGAAAGAAGTCTTCTTTTCTCATTTTCACAGTCAGTTATTGAAACAGCTTGCCCACAAGTCATCATTCTCAGCCTGGAAAGTTGAGAATGGGAAATCTCAAAGCTGAGGTTGCCTCCTCACTAGCAGAAGTTTGGGCCAGGAGCAGGCTTGAGATTTCCTCTAGAGAGCAGAGGAGGATCAGGGCCAGTCTGTCCCAGTGAAATCTGTCCTGCAAGTCTTAAGAACGGCCACCGACCTAGCATTTTTTAACTGGTGGAAGGATTCCCCTGATTTATTAATAGGCATGTATATTTTCTAAGTATGAACTAGATTTCATAAACAGACCATTTTATAGTATTTCATTTCAAAGCCCATTAGGGGATTCTCTAACATTTCATTTCTCTAGTGCTACTAAGATAACAAACCACAGCCGTCAAACAAATCAAACATGTAAAAGAAGGAGCACTGGAAAGTTCTGCTACTGAGTCCAAAATACGGCACGTACTACATAGGAATAAAATGCCCCATTCAAGAGACATAGTCTTCCCAAGTTCTCAATTGAAATTTATCATAATTTTAATAAAAGACAATACATAAAGGACAAGGCCTAAGCAAGTGACAAAGACAAGGCATAAAACTCAAGGATGACACTTTGATTACCTAAGCAAGTTGCAATCCAAAATTCGGTTCAAATATTTTAGGGCTGCCATGAAGGAAAAGCAAACTCTTACCTCCTTTAGGTTTCTCAGTGGACCCTCTAAAATGATACAGGGGAAAGGCCAGATGTCAAAGACACCCAGTTCATGTTCTCTGAAGTTGAAGAATGAACTCTTAGAAACAGTGAGGGCCAAGAGTAGGAAAGCTTATCTGAGAAAAGGAATGGGGAATAGGAATGGAGAATGGGGCAGACGAATAGCTCCTGAGAAACAGGAGAGGTCCCAAATGCATTGCCCTCATCCCTCCCCCTTAACCTGACTTGGATAAACTTCTGCTGGAACACGGGTTTTCTGCGTTACCAGGCTACAGTCACCTGAGACACATTTCAGGGACATCTGAGCATGGGCTATTATTGCAGGAGTGGAGATTTACCATTAACCACATTCTTTGACTCAAATCTCCTGTTTAGAAAAAAAAATTTGGCTCACGGCCTGCATTCTTTCACTAGTAGAAATCTAACTACATTTCATAAATGGAAATACTAGGAGTAAAACAGAATTGTATATGTACAATATTGTCTTTTGTTTCCAAAGACTGCAGATATAGTAGAGCAATGGAAAAATAACAACAAAGTGAGTCACATTTGGGGAGTAATATTAGGACTGTGATCTGCAGTTATGCTGGGATACATGTTAGAGCCACAGCACTTTGAGTGTGTATTCTCAGGTCAGCTGGGAAATGGGTTAAGGCACCAGACAAACCCAATATTTATAATCATTCTTTAAATAAATGCTCCCTGAGGCCGAAGAACCACTGCGAGTTTGAGGCTAGTCCAGTCTACACAGGGAGACCCTGTTTCAAAGAAAAAGATGACTTCTGATCTTGTTGGTACTCTTTGATGTCCTGCTAAATTCTTTGTTCAGCAGGTCAAAGACTTGGACAAGCTGTGGGCCCTGCGGCTGTTCCACAGTGGGCCCTGCGGCTGCTCCACTGTGGGCCCTGCTGCTGCTCCGCTGAGGGCCCCGCTGAGGGCACCTTGTGGACTGGACCCACCCCCACCCATAGCACAGCGATGGGGTGGAGCCAGGAGGTCCGCTGTGAGCATATATGCTTTTCCATCTCTGACCATGGCAGTTTGTATACACCCATGTATGTTATAGTATAGTCTGAGGCAGCTATATCTCTTCCCAAGGCGAGAGTCCAGGGATATAGATAAACCCAGGAGTACAGTTATTATCACAGGGAAGATGAATGATTGAGTGATAGGGCAACGGACATGAGGGAGGAGAAAATTGAATGATCAAAGGGGCCATCATCTGTGTAACTGAGTAACAAAGGTGAAGGTAACATTATGTAGGACAGCATCCAGAGCTAATTCCCTTCTATGTTCTCTATAATTCTGTGTTTCCTCGATCGTTTTTGTATTAACAGAAGTGAAGATAACTTTATATTATACAGCATCCAGTGAAACAGGCCTGCATGAAACATCATCATGGACTCTGGGCTAATGGGAAGCCTTGTTATGTGCTCTAGGTCTTCACCTGGAGTCATGGAGGATGTTAATATGGGATCCAGGCCCTCAGCTGGGGAGATTTCCTGCACTCTCTTTGTATATGATTCTTTGGGTGGCTATTATAAATAATCTTATAAAATATGTGTCCTGTATTGTATTGTTCCCCTTGCAAAACCTCAAATTACATCAGGTAGGTATGTTAGCTTTCCCATTGCTGGACACAATATCAACACCCACAGCTGAAAGGAGGGGAGGTGTAACTTAGCTCACAGTTTATGAGGATTCAGTCCCTTGTCACTGGCTCCAGGGCAGGAACATCAGGGTGGATGGGAGGGGCAGCACAAAGCTGCTCAGATCATGGCAGCCAGGAAGCAGAGCAGGGGACAGCACCAGAGAGGAAGGGGTGAGGGACCAGACGTAGTTCCCAAGGCCATGCCCCCATGACGCACCCAGACACACTCCAAAGTACAAACATCCCCCAAGGAGATTAAAAAAGCAGTCAAGTTGACACTCCACCATAACTGCCAGGTTTAGAGTGCTGAAACCAAATGTAAAGTTAGACCTACGTTGCAAATGGTTGTATCCCAGCTCCAGTTGCTCCAAGCATTTGGAAATGTTAAAACAGAAAGAAGAAAGAAATTATATCTCATTTTGTTGGGGTGAAAGAACCCGAAGGCAGTAGTCTCAGGTGCATCTGATGCAGGTGCTCAGGGTCATCAGAGTTCTGCTCCTTGAGTCTTTCCTGTAAAGCCTCAGTGATGGGTACACTTAATTATTGAGGCATATTGACTCTGTGCTCACTGTGTTGGATGCAAGACTTTGAGGAGGTCATGTTACTGGCTATGTAGGAGAAGCATTAGTAAAGCATGTGGGAAATAATTGATTTTTAAATTATGTTGTCCTGCTACTTGGGGAATTTAGAAGAGGGTGGAGCTCTCTTAAATAGAAGAGACTTGAAAGGCTTACTGTGACTATTCAGTGAGAGGTGATTTTTCAGGGAGTCATGGGTTTTAGGAACATAAATATTGACACACCATGCTTTCTTTTATAGTGTGAGACCATGTTCAGAACTTTCTCTTACAGATGGCCCAGGCAAAGGAGACACTCAGACACTCAGAAATGAAAGCTGCGCCCCTTGGTCATTTAAATATTGAAAACATTGACACGAGCCTCAGAAAAGATATAAAAATGGTACCCATGCTTGATCTTCTTTGATATGATGAAATTACTAGGGTTTCATGTTGTAAGGGATGGCAACTCTTAGCATATCACTTTAAGGTAGAATAATTCCAGTCTTACTGCAAGCCTCAAATTGTGTCTTGAGCAATATCGCATAAGTGTTGTAAAGAGTTAACTTTGCAGTCCTGACTTTGCTCTGGAATGCATCTCCAAAACAAACCTTGCCTGGGTTATTTGTTCCCTTCCCTGGCCCTACATAAACATTGTATCCATAAAGAAAATGTATGGTTACCTAAAGGGGGACATATAGAACAGACCTGAGCCTGACCTTGTCACATGGCACAAGGTAAACAAATGTGGCCAGGGCTACAACATTCCAGTCTGTTACCATGGAAGCCCAGAATGTGTATAAGGTGAGAACAAAGGCAATTAAGGGTCCACATTCCTGATTGGCAAATCAGGAAAGAGAGGCGACTGGTCCAAATTATTTTTATTAAATTAAATTAATAAAACTCCTCTTGTTCTAAATCAGTTCTTTCATCTCCTGTGGAATTCAGCCCAGAATTTGCTATAACAATGTCACCCACCAAGAAGTGTGAGAACTTTTCCACTTTCTCTCCAAGTGTTAGTTTTCCTGGCATGAACTCATGTTTCTGTCACTGCACAGGTACATGGTCACTGTGCAGTTGAGGTCTTGTGGGTCCTTATGCTTCCCAGGCAGAGCACAGGGATTTGGTCACAAAGGTCACAGGTGAGCTTTTCAGTCCAAAGCTGCATTTGCTGTCTAGAAACAGTATTTTCTTAAATGGTCTACCTATCTTTTTCTCTCCATACCAGCCCCAAAATAGGTCTTCACAATCTGATTTATTAAGTGTGCCAAAGAAAATCATGTGTTTAGGACAGTGGTTGAGTCCATCAACTTTATGTGGAAATGCACTGTGATTATACTTGCTTCTCTAACTTTTGCACAGTATGGTGACTCTAGTTAACAAAGAGTTATTTCAAAATAAGTAGATTTTGAGCGTTTAACTAGAAATAAATGACAAATATTTGAAGTGGTAGATAGGTTAACATTGCACAGTAATAACACGTATGGGCACAGCACATTGTACCCCATAAATTTGCACAATTATGTACCAATCTAAATAAAGGAATAAAAGGAAAAAATGCACTTCCAGATGGGGTGTTGATTTTGTATGTACTGAGGGGTGTGGGAAACCACATGGGAAGATGAATGCCCCGTTGGCCTCTTCTGTGACCACTGGGGAGAAAGGTGGTATGAATGCATGCTGACATGTTGCGGGTTCTAGGGAAAAATAAAAGTAGCTGAGATCCTGTTGTTCACCCAGACACGTGCCATGAATGGTGGGAGGCAGATGAATCCTATGTAACTTAATTGCTTTTACTGGAGTCTCAGTGCATAAAGACAGGTGAGCCAGTCACTCACCGCTCTTTCTCAAATGGAGATAACAGGCCCCTGGCCCCCAGTTTAATTCTGTGTCTCTTTGTTTCTCATCCTAGTCCTCCCTCAGTTAGGTACAGACTCATAGGCTGGTCCCTACAGGTGGTACCCAAACGGGGTTATTGACCAGGGCAGTCCACCCAGGAGAAAAGTGTTGTGAGTCAGTGATGGTGACTTTTACAGAGCATAATTGCTGGCCAGCAAAAGCAATAAGAAAAAGAAAAGTAAAAAATAAGCATGAGTGCATGCAGAAAATTTTCAGGCGGGGTAATGGAGCAAAGTTCACCACTGAACTACAGCACTCTATCTCTCTATTGGACATTCTGTTGCACTGGTCTGGCACTCAAGTTAGTACTCCGTTGATCTCCCACATGTTGCAAGATGTTATCAAACACAACCCCTGGTTTCCTCAGTTGGGCACATTTGATGCAGAGAGTTGGGATTGAGTGAGACAGGGTTTGGAGTGTGCTCATGCCCAGAACTCTGTTACATCCCCTCAAACTTTCTCCACATGGAGCTTGGTCCATGAAGTTCTTTGCCCTTTAACCATGGGAGAACATTCCATACCTAGCATACTATAGAGAACGGGGATCAGGATGATTTCTTCCTTCTCTTCTCCATCTGTCCCCTCCAACTATGGTTGAAACAGAAACAGTGTCTCCTTATCAGAGACAGGTTGCACTTAACAGAGAGCCCTTCAGATATATGCATTGTCAATTAATATTCATCTGACCCTACTAATCCACAACAAAATGCTCATGAGCACAATCCTTTGGAGTACAAATTGCTCAAGAGATTAAAGTCCAGGGTCCTGAACAATGGGGTTCTCACACCTTTCATGCTGGACATGTTGGAGGTTATCCTAGGAATTTCGTACTTACCTCCTTTAGATATTAAGCTTTTAACTGAGTCCTGCCTTTCTGCAGGGCAATGCTTAACTTTCTATGCAAATTTTCAAGAGTTAGTAGCTGAGCAATCTCAACAGAATCAGGGGCAGGACACCTGGAAATTATGGAAGAAATGCTAATGGGAACAGGTCCATGCTCAGATCTAAACTCATAGTTAACCCTTCCAGACCAGGCTTACTAGCAAACGGTTCTCATGAGGAAACCAACCTGGGTAACTATTCCTGAGGATGGTATTCTGACTCAGTCCTTTTTATACATTCTTCAACACTCCTGTGAGCCTTATGCCCAGTTCTTCTCCAGGTTGCAGGAAGCTGTCCAATGACAGATACCACATGCAAAAGCAGCAGAGATTATTATGCTGCAGCTGGCTTTTGAGGATACTAATAAGAACTGTAAAAACGCACTAGGGGCCATTCAAGTGACTAAAAATCTTGGGAACTATTTGAAAGTATGCCAAGATGGAGGTAATGAAGGTCATAAGTCCTCCATGTCTGCCCAATTTATGTTTGGGTTAATTAAAAAATTCAGGCTTCTTTAAAAATACGGTATTTTAGCTGGGTGTGGTGGCTTATGCCTGTAATCCCAGCACTTGGGAGGCTGAGGCAGGATAGTTGTGAGTTCAAGGCCAGCCTGAACTGCACAGGGAAACCGTGTCTCAAAAAGATAAAAAAAAAACAAAACAGTATTTTAATTGTGACAAACAGGGCATACCTGTCCTAGTGTAGTTACTGAACTTAAGGACTGCTTTTTTAACCTTTCCTTTTAATTCCACAGGACCAACCTGGTATTGCTTTCTCTTTCCTTGCGTGTTGAGCATGTTGGACTCTGTCCGACGGGCTTTGTGCTTACCAACCTTAGAAATTAAGCATTTAACTAAGTCCTACCTTTCTGCAGGGCAATACTTAACTTTCTATGTTAATTTTCATGAGTTAGTAGCCCTAACTTTGCTGAGCCTATGCGTGTATATCAGTGGATGGTTTTGCCACAGGGGATGATGAACAGCCCTATTGTGTGTCAGTATTACATGCGTTAGGCTTTAAATCCACTTAGGAAAAAATTCCCTCAAGCCCATATAACACATTATATGAATGGTACATTCCTTGCTATTGATTCTCAGCAATAATTTATCCTTCTTTTAGCAAAGACTAAATAGGCTTTGATACAACATGGGTTATGCATAGCCCATTGAGAAAATTCTAACAATCTCCCCTTATAGTAATTCAGGAACTCTGGTAATGGAAAAAACAGCCTGAGTTCAGAAATTAACATTAAGAAGAGACTCATTACAAACATTAAATTATTTCCAGAAATTCTTCAAGAATCTTAATTGGGGGGCTGGGGATATAGCTCAGTGGAA
Organism: Dinomys branickii; assembly: GCA_004027595.1. Classification (NCBI taxonomy): domain Eukaryota; kingdom Metazoa; phylum Chordata; class Mammalia; order Rodentia; family Dinomyidae; genus Dinomys; species Dinomys branickii. The sequence goes on along the minus strand of PVLD010012910.1, from coordinate 3,205 downwards.
TAAGTACTTACCTAGCAAGCACAGGGTCCTGAGTTCAATCCCCAGTACTGCAAAAAAAAAAAAAAAAAAAAAAAAAAGAATCTTAATTGGATTTGCCCAAAATTTGTATACCTACATATCAGCTGTGCAAACTATGTAAAACATCATAGATTTGAATTCTCCTCATACCTTCATACCTGAGGCTCTTACATAGCTCCAGATAATAGAAATTGCTTTGAATTGGTCTGACTATGCCTCTTATGCTGATCCTAATGCCTACTCTTCACTGTCCTACTGGACTTTTTGGTTAAACTATGAATAATAAATATCAACCTATTGAATAACTTTATCTTCCTAATGAGCTTACAAAAAGCCTTCAGACATACACAGGGCAAATGGCTAAGCCAGTTCAGCAAGCCTGCCACCACAGCGTGCAGCTTTCAGGATTTGATCCTGATCGTCTGATGCCTCTTTTACTCTTGTACAACATACTTTCATTATGCTCACATTCATAGATGCTCCTGGGTTGGCCACTGTTGGGTTGAGAGTGCTTTACAAGGAGCTAACACTACTCATCTTATGCAAAAAACACTGGAAGTGTTTGTGCACTGTGTGGAAATTATACTTTATCACCAAATGTGTCTGAGAGCAGTCGCCCCATGGTCTGGGAAGAGTGCACTGCTGTGCTCTGGGTCCCCAGCCCTGGGTTTCTTCTGACTGATACCTGAGTATGAGCTGGTGATAAGTCACAAGGCAGCCAGCCTCCCCCCCTTCGTGGGAAAACTTAACTCTCAATATTTGTCCTCTTCCCTTACCTGTTCCACTTCAGTTCCCCTCAGGCACAAAAGCTATCCCCGACCTCATTTGCTCTGGCAGTTCACCTGCTTGGGTCGTTCTGACATGGGCAACTCCTGCTGTTCAGGCTTCTGGCCTGGATGCCCTCCCAGCTTCTCAGGGCTCAGGCTGTTCTAGCACAGAGTCATCTCCTCATCCCACCCAACCCACGCCAGAAAAAAGAGCTTAAAGGCCCATGCTTTCCTCAGCTTGGGGCTACCTTGGTCTGCTAGGTAGTCTGCTACTCTGTCCGCCCCCCAATAAAGACTTCTCTCATGTCAGAAGGTCTGGTCTGGTTCTGTGTGGGGTCTCGGTTTCTAAGAGCTGGCACAGCAATCCAGCCACAGTGGTGTTTGTGCAAAGATGAATGAAACGTCCTGAGCACACTCCCGTGCTTCCTACCATCTGTCTAATGCTTGGCAGCAGGGTCCACAAATTAGGTTTGAGGGTCTTTGCTGTGAGCAGATCACCTGCACATTCCCTTATTTTGTGTATCAAATATGGTGCTTATTTGTTTAAACACTACTTTGCAAAGTATTTTGTGTTACTGTATTTGCCTCCACCACTGTGGGGAGAATTTCTTTTTCCTTTTATCAACACTGTAATGCTTTTTTTCATCACGAATATTCAATACGTCTTCATTAAACAGGTTTTGTCTTTATGGTAATATGGTAAAGCAGCTTGGATGTCAGTCCTGAGTCTTGCTTCATAACCCTCAAGAAAAAATGACATAGTTGCACAATGGGTGGAACAGTGGGTAGAATTTCCCCCACAGCTGGTCTTTGGACACTTTGGCCTGTGCTGGTGCAGATCTCCTGGCAGTCGCTGGTCCGGTGATGAAAGCGGAAGAAGCGCTGTCAGACGCCTGGGGAGGACAGCGCTTCTCACTGCTGGAAGAAAAGCACAGATGGTAAGGGACGCGGCCATTCCAGATGGGCCGATCGCTTATCTCTCATCACTCAGCACGAGAGTCTCTATTTTGCAAAATACACTTCTGGGTTGGTTCCTCCTTCAGAAAAGGCACCCCTGGCCCGCCTCAGCGCCTTTGGCTCAGATCAAGGGCAGAAAAGACGCCCAGCTCTGAAAGAGCCGCTCTCTGGGGGGACTTATATGCCTGGGCCCCTCATGGGCCTGGCTCCAGCGGAGCCAACTCCCTAGCATGAGCACCCCGAGAACAGGGCTTCAGCCCAAGGCTCTGCGCAACCACTTCTATCTCCTCACTCTCTGCAGCCTGAACCAGAGAGTGCGCAAACCCTGCACATCCTCCAGCACAGCTGGAGAACCAGGAACCAAGTGCTTAGTACTCGGAGCTCAGTGATGGCAGCAGCATTCAGGGTCCACACCCCAGCCTTGCTGCTTCTCAGGCACCAGATCTGCTGCAAGCTGCTCGTCCGTGTGACACTGTGCCTCAGTTTCCCCACCTGCAGAAGGCAGACCACAGCACAGCCCTGGCAGGGTCTTGAGGGCTACGCCTGTCATTTGTCACCATGATGGTGGCTCTCGGAACCCTGCGGTTCTTACTGAACGGTTCCTTCAGGCTCGTCTCTCTCAGGCCCGGGAACAAGTCCGTTTCCTGGAAGTGGACCTCGCACCAGATGGAACCGGCCCACACCAGCCTAGACTCTGCACGTACCTCCACGCATGCGCGACCACCTCCAGGAAAGGGCTGAGAGGCGCGACCGACTGCCAAGCAGGGCGGTGCGTACAGGATTGCCACTGGAGGAAAGCAGGAGTGTGGGCAAAGGGTTGGGCCAAAACTCAGCTCAAGCGGAGGGGCAGCAGGCGGACGAGGCCTCGGGCGACATGGTCCCGGGCGTGGTCCGGGACGCGGCCCTGGGCGTGGTCCTGGGCGTGGTCCGGGGAGAGCACACGGTGTCGGCATTCTAGGGACTGGCTGAGGGCGGGGTGTACCACCGGGCGGAGCCCAGAGTGCATTGGCATGTGGTACACCCTTCATTCCAGGCGGCAGTGTGGAGGTGGGCTTTCCTCTGCTGCCTCTGACGCTGGGCTGGCCAGGAGGATCTGCAGAAAGAGCAAGGGTGGAGGGTCAGGGCCAGCCTGAGTAGGTAGCCAAACCCTGTCTCAAACAGACAAACACCTGAGGGTGGTGTTCTGATCTACATGCCCAGCATTTTTTAAAAAATTTAAAACAAGGTCTCACTAAATTGCCCTAACCCACCTTGAATTTTCATTCCTCCCACCCGCCCTGCTAGTAGCTACTATTTCCAGACTGATTACGATCTGCTGTTTTTTCTTTTTCTTTTTCAGGTAAAGTTTATATACAGTAAACGGCACAGTTCTGCTGAGGCCAACTTGAAGAGACTAAGGCTGTACACATTTTTCCTGTTCCCATATGCATATTAGGACGCAAAACATTTCTGACACCCAAAAG
>PVLD010012909.1:0-58185 GCA_004027595.1 Dinomys branickii | reverse complement strand
TTGAGAGGATTAATTGTCTGACTAAATTTGCATGTCTGTATATGGGTTCATATATTTACACTTCGAAGATACCAATGGATAAAGCAATAACCACTGTTGAGACCATGTCACCTTGTCTATAGATTAGTTGTGATTGTACTATTTTTTATGCTAATTGGTGTCTGTTTGTTAATATGTTTTTGTACTTTTATTTTTTTTTTAAATAGAAAAAAGAAAAAAATTCTAGCTTTTAACAGTCCATTTTGCCATGTAGGTTGCACATGCACTGAATCCTCTGAAATCGTGAGCCAAATAAACCATTTCTTCTTTAAATTGTGGGTGCTATGTATCTGGTACAAGCAACAGGAAAGCTAATATAGAGAATTACTTTATTAACGGCAAGTTCAACTGGCAGCATGGCTCAGTGCAGAACATACGTTGAGCGTGTGTGAAGCTCTGGATTCAATACTCAGCCTACTCAAGTGCACACATGCACACAGACACATGTACACACAACCTGAAAAACATATTAATCAAAAGCAATTTCCCACCTTATTAGATTTTAGTCAGGTAATTAGGAGAAATATAACATAATGATAAAATGAGAATTTTGACACTAAATATTGAGAATATCCAGTGGATATTAAGGAATTATTATTAATTTTAGGTATAATAAAGGTATAGTAACTGCGCAGAAAATAAGAGCTCTTACTCCTTCATAGATGCAAAGAAATACTTATGGGCTTCCATTTTAATTGCATTCTAGCTAGAGAAGTAGGGTAAACCAGCCTCCTGGTTTGCCTTGGACTGACTCACTGTGCTAATTTCTATCATTACACAATACATTTGCCTATCCTTGGTATTTTGTATAAATGGAATCATACAGTGTGCATTTCTTATGTTTGCCTTCTTTTGTTCTTGAAATTTTTATCTTTCATCCATGCTGTATGCTTTTTAATGTCGTGTTGTGGTTTACTATATGAATGTGATGTCTTGTTTATCCATCTTTTTTGTTTGTTTATTTGTTTTGTTGTTCTTGTTGTTTGTTTTTTGAGGCAGGGTCTCACTATGTAGTTGAAGCTGGCCTTGAACTCACTATGTAGCCCAGTCAGGCCTCAAACTTGCTACAATCCTCCTGCCTCAGCCTCTTAAGTGCTAAAATGATAAGAGTGTATAAGATTATAGGAGTGTATAAAATTGTAGGGGGAAACTATTTTCTGGTTTGATAAAGTACAGGCCTAGATCATTGATTTTAAAACTTTGTTCTCCAATATTTTTTTAAAGTAATAAATTTCCTGTTAAGCACTGCTTCAGTTGTACCTCACAAAGTTTGCTAACTTGTATCATCATTCAATTCAAAATAGTTTCTAATTTTCTTTGTGATTTATTTGATAACCAACAGATCATTCAGAGTTAATTCTATTAACATTAATTTAATTCTATTGTGATGAGAAAACATATTCCACATGACATCAGTCCTCTGAAATTTACCAAGATTGGCTTTATAGCTCAGAGTGTGGTCTCTTCTGATGAATGCTCTATATGCATTTCAGCAGTGTGTGTGACTTTTTTCTTTTCATAAGTACTGGACATGTACTACTATATAAATACTTTACAAATAATGTTCAACTAGGCAGATTGGCTAAGAGTTCTGTTCCCACCTTCTATATTGTTACTGATTATCTGTCCAGTCTGTTGATACAGAAAAAGTTTTTAAAAATCTTAATTGTAACTGGATTTATTGACTTATGCTTTTGTTTTTGTCAACTCTCTTGTGTGTATGTGTTGTGTGTGTGTGTGTGTGTGTGTGTGTGTGTGTGTGTGTGTTGAGTATCAAAACCAGGGCTTCTGTATGCTAAGCAAGCAATCACTGTATCACCAAGCTATTTTCTCAGTCCTTTTTACTTACTTGTTTATTTTTTACTTATTTATAAGATAGGGTTTTGCTAAGTTACCCGGGCTGGGCTCCTGCTCCATCACCCTTGTGGCTGAGATTACATGGGCCACCATGGTCAGGTATGGGTCCGCTCTTTTAAATTTTTTAATTCAGTCTGAAAATGTGCTTTTTAGTGGAAGTGTTCAGTTTTTCATATTTTGTAATTATTGAAATGGTTCTAAATTTACCATCTCAATATCTGTTCTCTACTTCTTTCATGATTTTGTTATTTTATTGCAGTCCTTTTATTGCCTTCTTTTGGGTTACTCAAGATATTTCTCTATTTTATCTGTTTTGATGATGTAGGGAATGAATTACTAACTCAGAAACATTAGCACCAAGATTCACAGGCACAGTTCTTACCTTAATACTTGTACATTGTACTTATTTTTTTTGAGTGAAACTATCTGATGTCAAACTACAAGGTGAGTAAGGGTGATGCATGTGTTTAGTTGTACGTGGATATAAGTGTTGTTACAGGCAGGTGCAAATGTGTGTTGTATACATACAAATTTGTGTGTAGGTGTATAAATGTGCATTGCATGCATCTGCACATGTAGCATCGTGTGCCATGTGAATTTTGTTTTCAATTCCTAAATAAGTGATAAATTTGAGAGCATAATTCATAGCTTAATATATCACATCATTGATTTCCTGAGTGTTCTGTAGGAACTGATTAAATAATAGCGTATCAGTCTATCAGAATAAATGATCCTGTGATTCTTTTTAACTTGTAAGCCATAATTTAACTCGCGTGTGAAGAAAAAAGTCAAATGATCATAAAATCTCTCATATAACAGAGATAGATGTCTAGATTTAATATTTCCATATTTTCTCCTAAAAAGCCTTAGTAAGATGTCATGTCAGTCACTATCATAAGACAAATAAATTTCGTTGTCAGCTTTATGTCAGCGCTATTTTTTAAACAGATTTTTTTAAGGAAATACCTTCCTCTCCCTCTGGCAATATGATTGAACTTTGGAAAGCTGCAAGGGAAAAGAGATTTCATGAAGGGTTTGGGGTAACTGCCTAGAGTAACTTAATTTCCCTTGATAAGTTATACCCAGGCTCACTGCATGCAGATGTGACGCAAGTCTGGGCATGCGTGGAGATTATGCTTGCCGAGGATTTTGTTCATGCAGTGGTGAAACTATACTTGGGAAATTTTAAAAATAATTCTGTAAAATGTAATTTTAGCTCAGGTCTCTTCCATGTAGCTAAGGACTTCCCTAAACAAACCTTAGCAGTAATAATACCTTGCTTTCGACACTATGATAAAGGCCAAATGATCATCATTTGATAGATAAATGCAAAATTTTAAGTACTTTCAGTGCTAAGTATCCTGCCAACACCACAGGTCATCAAAATGAAAAAGTCTAGGCAACATACATGTAGTATTATTCAAAGAAGATCCAGTCACGTAGGAGGAACTGAACTTCAATGCAAATACAAATAGCCATAGTGCCAGGTAGGAAGTGACACACAGATGTTTAAACAAGGCTAAGAGTTAGGTGACCAAGGTTATTTCCAACTGGAGCTGGGATGGTAGGAGGAATGCTTTGTGAAGCAGAGGACATTTATTTGGGCCTTATTTGTTTTTTGTTTGTTTGTTTGTTTTGGTGGTACTGGGGATCGAACCCAGGACCTTGCGCTTGCCAGGCATGCGCTTATGCCATTGAGCTGCATCCCCAGCCCTATTTGGGCCTTATTTGATAGCAACTGATGTAGTGGATGGTACTTTACACATGGTCAAAAGTATTACGGATATATCTCTAGTCAACTCACTTTTACCATGCAATATTGTATTTTGTGTTTACATACTATTACTGCTAATGAACATTTAGGTTATTTTTAGTTCTTAGTTATCCCAAATATGGGAGAATTTCTTGAAGTATATTCTTACAAACAGAACTCCCCTAAATTATTTCAATTGCTGCTTAAAGTGATTTCCCTACATAATGGTCTTTCTAGTTATGTAGAGTTATTCCTGTTTATTCACACGCATCACAATACTTGGTATGGTCAGACTTTCTAATCTTTACCAATATAATGAGTGTGATATAGAATCTTGTATTATTTTGCATTTCTTCTTTCTTTGTTTTTGAGACAGGGTCTTATGATGTAGTCCAGGCAGGACTTTAACTCACTGCGTAGTCTAGGCTGGCCTTGACCTCACTGTGATCCTCTTGCCTCAGTCTCTTTAGGGCTGGGATCACAAGAAAGCATCATCATGCCCAGCCTAATATGTATTTTTAAAATACTAATTAAACAGATTTTCTTATTTTTATAACTTATTCAAATTGCTTCTTCCTATCCTTTGATTTGTGTTCTACTGAATAGTATTTTTTAAAATTATGTATTGATATGTATTTACAATACATAATGATTCCTTTCAATATGGATATTTGGTACATGTACCTGGCACGTCTTAATTTTTTCACATTCCCTTCCACTTCCACCCTTCCCCACTCCCTACGTCCCTTGGTCCCTTTCCCGTTTGCAAAAGATCCATCTTCCTGTTTCTCTATCTATATTTTATTTTGGCCTTTATTTTTGCTTTGACTTTCTCATGTGAGAGAAACCATAAGGTATTTAAGGTTTGTATCTGATTTATTTGACATAACATTGTAGTCTCAAGGTACATCCATTTTCCTACAAATGATTCAAATCGATCCTTCTGTACAGTAGCCTAGTATTCCATTGTGTATAAAACCATATTTTCTTTATTCATTCTTCTGTTGGTTACATGTAGGCCACTTCCAAGATTCAGGTATTATGAATTGTGCTGCGATAAACACAGGAATTCTATTGTAGTAGGTAGAATCCCTCTGTAGTTATCTATTAGGTCTACCTGTTTGAAGTTGTGAATTGTGGCTCAGGTCTGACATTTCTTTGTTGACTTTTTTTGGTAATTGATCTGTCTCTTTATCAAAGTGGGATGTTGAGGTCACCCACTATGGTCCTGTTGGTGTTTACTTGATATTTTATATCTAGAGGTATTTGTTTTATGAAGTTAGGTGCTCTTATATTCAATGCATATATATTTACAGTTGTCTTTCTATTGAATTGTTCTCTTAAATAATATGTAGTGACCTTCTTTGCCTCTTCTGATTAGTCTTAGCTTGACACTTCCTTTGAGAATAACATTGCTTTTTATTTCCCGTTTGCTTTCAGTGTTTTGGAGCATGGAATTTTATTTTCCATTCTTTGATTGTTTGGTCTATGAATTTCTTTTCAGATTAGATGAATTTCTTAAATGCACCAGATTGTTAGGTTTTGTTTTTTGACCCACCCTGCCAATCTGTACTTTTCACGGGGGAGTTGAGGCCTCCCACGCTGTTACTGGAAGACGTTGATGTATGCCTGTCATTGCGTTCTTTTCCTGTTGTTGAGTCCTTCGTTTTTCCTTTTTTGTTTAACTACCTTGCTTGTTGAACTCATCCCATCTGATTCTTTGACTTTGTTGACTTCATTAGTTCTCTGGAGGATATGCTTGAGTAATATCTTGAGAGAAAATAACTCTAAACTGCCCCAACCTTTACCTCCTACCCAACAACTAAGTTAAGCCCATAGAAAATGAGCTTTGTTGTTTGTTAATGCTGAAGACAGGGAAGTCATCTTAGATGAGGAATATATTCCCTGTCTCTGGGTCAGATGAGCCATCAGAATTTTGCCCGTCCAGGAGAATACACATAATAGCGATGTCCTGGTTAGTGTTCTGGGCAGGTCTCCCTCGGGAGATCAAACCTGAGACACAGTGAAAAGCACTGACTTCTAAGTGAAACCAGAGGATTGCTAGGTAATGACTTTGCTCAGGCTTTTACCTATCCCTTAAAGAACGTTGATAAACAGTGGTTATTCCATCAGCTAGTTAAATGCTCTTAGAGCCACTCTTAAAGCCAAGGACAGGTTTCCCCAGTATCTTGTGGTGAACCTCCATTGAAGCCAGTAGCCAATGGAATATTGGCCAGATAGACAGCTGGATTCTTTTCTGGAGACAGATCTCTGGTTGCACAAACCAATAGAAACTGAAAGCAACTCAGGTGTCATGGGCAGTGTTAGTCTCTGGCAGATACTCAAAGTTCTTTAGTGGAAACTGGCTCCAGACCACAGGAAAATCTCCACTTATCTATCATACTTATCTCTCCGCTAGTAAACTAGAAATCCCCCCCTACGCTTTTGACTTCACTTTAGAAACACTTTGTTGGTAGACTGCACCTCCAAATATTAGGCTGAGGCAGCTGACAACAACTGTTTGCCTTTCACAGGCTAGCAGCGAAATAATTTACATTTGTGTATTACATATGCTAAGAGTAAGAAAGAGATTTCAGTCAGCCTTTTTCTTTCCTGTGAGCACAGAAGACTAATAAATGTGATTTTACTAAAATATAAAATGTGATTGCTAGATGATAAATTTAACCTGTGAACTTAAAAGATATAAAATTTAAATAAAGCATAGCCTTGTCTTGCTGTTAGGAAAGGTTGCCTAGGTGATTAGGGAAACAATACAAGGGTCTTGGAGACTTCTTTCCCCTAGAACCCAGGGTGGAATGCTTCAAGTCAATTGTTGCTTCTATTTCCAGAAGATCCCCTTTACAGGCTGAGAAGCACTCCAATTAATCCCAACTCACTTTTAGGAATGTGCCCTCTTTCAAAGAACAAAAAACAATAGATTAATACCAAGCAATGTTCCCTTCTTTAAACATTTCTGTCACAGTTGAGACCAATTGTAACTGTACTCATAAAAGCAATTATAGGAGTAACTACCCAGATTCCTAGGAAGATAAAACTGTACACCAGTGCAAGGATGGATGGGCTGGTGGAATTTTGTCTTCTGGTCTCTCTCCAGGTGGCACCCCCCTGCCCTAGAGTAGCATCAACTTGAGGGACACCAGGAGGGTATAAAAGTCATTCCTTTTTTTTACTGAGGAGTTCAGTGTCAAATTCTCTTACTCCTTTGGGATGTATTCTCAAGCACTGATGGAGGGTTGACCCTCACATGTTAAAAAAACAGTTTACCCTCTAGAGCCAAATGAAATGTAAAGGGAAATATTAATTATCATGCTTTTTTACAACCTTAATATTTAGTACTATGCCTTTTTGGTCCTGAGGAACACTTAGGAGCAAAGCTCAGTTGGGTCAATACAAACTTATCACCATTTCTGGAAAACTGACTCAAAGTGCAAAGCCATACACTTAGTGGGCCCTGACACACAGCACGCTCCAATTCTATTTTAGGCAAATATTAAAATGTATGTACAACTTGGTTCTAGAAAGGAATTATTGAATATAGCTACTTAAATAAGCTCCTTATAAGTAAAAAATCATGTCACATAGCCCATTATGGATGCTATTTGAAATAATCTTTCAGAGAGTGGACTCTTCTAGGAAAACTGCATCCTGAAATATCAAACCTACAAAACAGCAACATAGGAGTTGTGGGTGTAGCTCAGAGATACAGCAGTTGCCTAGGATGTATAGGGCCTTGGATCTAATCCCTTGAAATGCTGTGTGCACACTCCCACCCACCCAAAAGTACAACATTGAAAATAGCCATCTAACATGACGTAAATTTTGAACAGATGAGTTATCTGGTCAGTAACAGACAGCTATTTAATTACCTCCACTACACTGAGCACATAGGTTCGTGGGTCCTCTTCATTCTCTTTGTGAGAGACAGATATGAGTTCACAAAGGCTCATGACCAGAAGGCCACTCTGGAGTAGACCACGTCACGGTACTCTGCTCCCACACACGGAGAAGCAAGCCTGCCGAGCCAGTTGTCATTTCTTAACTTGTTCGTGCCAGTTGAACTTCTTGTTGTAATTATGTAATTTAAACTACTTTAGGACACACATAAATATGAGCACGAAAGAAAGAGTTATTGTTTCTGTGAAAACTAAATTGAATCCTTTGGAAAGATTCAGAGTTTCTTAAATTGTTGACAAGGTAACTACAGAATATTAGAAAACAAGGCAAAATCTAGGAATCTGCACCAACATTGTCCCCAGAGTGACTCTAGTTTTCATTCCACTTTAAGGAATCTGAAAGATAGGGGTGCAGCTCAGTGGTAGAGTTCTTATCTAGCATGTGGGAAACCTTGGGTTCCATCCCCAGCACTGGAAGAAAAGATAAAAACCAGGTAGTACAGAAAATACATTATAGGTATTACTTATGTAAAAATGTAGTCATGGATTCTCAAAAGATCAGCAGATTCAGAGAAAAGACTTTAGAAAAGGACTCACAGATCATGAAATTATGGGCAGTCATACATTTTATGCTAAAGTACAACATTAAGGCATGCCTTCATTAGTTTTAACAACTTCAATCAACTGCTTTTCTCAATCACTTCACAAAAGTTGTATACCTTCGATCAGCGCTATATTAAGACCTTAATTATAACACTATCACTTGACTTAGAGTCTAAGCATTAGACGGAACTCTAGTCCTCAATGTTGCTTCTCTTATTTGCTTAGCTCACCAACAGCCACCAACACATTTAAGCAGAGGAAATGGGCACAAACATGAAAGCCTGCATTTTCATCCATGCCCCTGATTTGTCTAGCTAGAAGATAATAAATTAGTGCACTGACTCATACCACTAACAGGGCAAATAGCCCCAGGAAAAAGAATTCTCTCTAGGATATTACTTCCCCCTTTCGCTGTGGTGGTTGAAAGGACCTTTTCCTTTAATTCAGTTCCTTAATTTGGTACCGGTGATATTTGTCAAGTATAGCACAAGGGTAACTGCTAGTAGCACTTTACAGGTAAATACTGCTTTTCATTCAAGGGGTGCACATTTTTAATAGATGTGTCCTGACAGCTCTGTAGTGGGCTAAATACTAATTAACTCATGTTTCCAGTTTCAAATGGGGGTGCCAGATCCAAGAGGACTCTGATTATATACGCATTATCACCAAAGGTCCTGGCAGTTCCAGCCTTACTCAACCTGCTCCCCAGGGCCCACATTCCGAACCTCCTCAGTGCCCTCAGGCTTACCAGGCTCTGCTTATCACGCCCCATGTGTGTGCAGTCTGATGCTCTCTCGTCAGAGACAGTGGGTAAACAGCTGCTGGACAACTGTATCTCCTACAGTGCTCTTATTCCCACGCCAATGCAGCAAGATCTTCAGCTACGTGGGGGGAGTAGGGAGTGAACCACATCAGCTAAACTTAGACAGGGCAATGGTGGCCTTGAATTGCTAGCTAGAAAATTACTTTGCTGACTGTAAGTATTTCCAGACTGTTGTTTTTAATCAGCATCACAAATGACAGATATATTTAATTGACTAAAAGAATTTTAACCCAAATGGACAACTTATATTTAGCAGAGAATGATATAAATTTACGGTTAATCTCCATGACTGGTTCCATTGGATTGTCTAAATGAAAATGATTTAGGCTTACAGAAGCCATAATTTAAGAGAAGGAAAGACAGCAATGAAAGCTTTCTTAATTATTGTAAAGACAAAGTACAACAAAAGTTTCTTACAGCCAGGGAGAACATTGGAATCCATGTAGCCCAAATGCTTATTTGACAGACGAAGAAATTGCCAACACATCCTTCCCTGAGACCATTACTGTCATTTGGGCAGACAGTTCTCTGCTCCATGGAGCCATCCCACACTTTGCAGGATATTTAGCATCCTGCCACCTGCTTACTAGACATGAGTAACCTCATTATGACAACCAAAGCCCCCCACTTCCTAAAATGCCTGGAGAAATTATGTTTCTCCCTGTGTGGCGAGAAGCCTGAGCCAAATTGCTCATAAACAACCAGAAAATGCGTGCAAATACAACTGATTCACCAACAACAAACTCTAAGGAGCATGAGAAGCCACGGGCAATCTTGATAGAAACCGTAGACTGATTAAGGAGTTCTGGAATGGAAGTGAGATTCTGTGTTTCTGATGAGCTCAGAGGCGATGCCAATATTACTACTACATGCATTTCGAGTAACAAAGGACCAGGGATTTAATGAAATTAATCCAGCATTTGAATCTGTCTTGGTGTGTTTACCAAGAACACTCAGAGCCGTGGCAGTGGAACATCCTCAAAGGCATCTGCTGTGTGTACGGGCTTGCTAGATGCGTTGTGGTTTTGCATGGGGAGCAATCTCAGTCTGTCTCTTTTTCTGGGTGACCTGGTAGCAATGACTTTGCTTTGCTACACAGCAGCCTTCAGACTGCTTCCAGAGACCACTTTGTGTGAGACCCTTCCTTACAGCCTCATGCCCTCAGGGCCTGTGCAGCTGCAGCTTCTGGAATCTCAGCTGAAACCAAAAGCAAGGCATCTGTTCGCTAAGTGGGCTGGGAGACGTGATGGGGCTTGTGAAACCTCTGAACTGTTTACTTGTCTTGGTGACAGAGCTGACCAGAACTGTTTCCAAACTCACAGATTAGAGATCCTCCCCAGTGCTTCAAGTTCTTATATCTCCCCTAGTCCTAGCATTAAAGAAAACTTTGTGTCACTCGGTATGTTTTCCCAGGAAACTGCCCCAATCTGCTTCAGCAGGACGGTTCTTTATGGGTCAGCTTTCTCATGGAAGTACCGTGCAGAGAATTCACACATGTCGCAAAGCGCGGAAGGATATCCAAGTGGATGGGTAGGTACTTTATTAGGGGCAAGTCACCCTAACTTCATAATCCTGTATCTGCCTAGCATGAGTCCCTCTGAAAGCAGAGTATGAGACAAAGGCTTGTGTAACTGTAGCTTGTTTGAGAATGGACTCTATGGAGCAGCAAGGGCTGCAGAAGCGGAGTGAAAAGAAGGAAAACAGGGTTGTCCTGCCGTGTTGGCCACTACTCCAAATGCCCGGTATTTGATCCAGTCCGCACGGCCTGAGAAGCCTTACGTAGTGCACCTGAGAACTCTGACTGTCGCACGAAAGGGAAAAGCATTTACCCCTCCGCTTGCACACCTCGTTTGCCAAGGTTGAGTTCGGAGGCGCTGACTCCCCTGGTCGTCCAGGTGGGTGCGTGTGCGTGTGCGTGTGCATGTGCGTATTGCTACGAATTCTCACAGGTCAGTCAAAACCTAGGTGAAAGTGCCAGAGCAAGAGGTGGGAGGGAGTGAAATTTTACATGACAAGTAAGAGACAGCAATTCTTATGACAATGGAGAATGTTTGGGAAGGGGATGCCGGGAAATGGACACAGCCCACCTGAAGAATACCACAGGCATGTTACATAGACGTGGTACTTTACACAAGTCAGTCATTTCAACCTGCATCCCGTAGCCCTGCTTTGTCACATACAGCAGAGCCCAGGTAAGGAGTCCGCAAATTTTGTTCTTTTGGGAATTATAGACTCAGTTTAGATCTGAGGATTGATTTCCCATACTCAGCTTTGAGTATGGGGAGATTGGCCATAAAAATAGTTTTATTTACCTGGATTTTCACATGCAAAAGAGTGAAGTTGTTTCCTTACCATATTCATATATAAAAATTAATCCAAAATAAATCAAATGTTAAAACATAAGAGCTAAAGTTATAAAACTCTTAGAAGAAATCAGGAGAAACGTTTCATGACATTAATTTGGAAACTATTTCTTGGACATAGCACCAAAAGCATAGTTTAAAAAGTTAAAATAGCCAGAAAAGCTAGCATATGCCTATAATGCTAGCCACTTGTGAGGGTAAGGCAGGAGGATCACAAGTCTGAGGCCAGTCTGTGTAACTTAGTGAGATCTTGTTTCAAAATGAAACACTAAAAAGGGGCATCTGAGATGAATACACACTTCTCAGATGAAGAAATACAAATGGCAAAGAAATACATGAAAAAATGTTCAACATTATTAGTCATTTGAGAAATGTGAATTAAAACAACACAGAGATACCATCTCACCCCAGAAAGAATGGTTATCATCAAGAAATCAACGAATAACAAATGCTGGAGGGGAAAAAGAAACCCTTCTCCACTGCTGGTGGGAGTGCAGACTGGTGCAACCACTGTGGAGATTCCTCAGTAAACTAGGATTAGAAGTCCCTTTCAACCAGCTATTCCCCTTCTGGGTATTTTTCCAGAAGAGCTGAAAACATCATACCACAGTGACGTGTGTGCACCCATGTTTGTAGCAGTGCAATTTGTCATAGCTAAATCCTGGAAACAACCCAGATACCCATCAGCTGAGGCCTGGATAAAAAAGAAGTGGTATTTTTATACAATGAAGTATTACTCAGCTGTAAAAAAGCATTTATAAGTAAATGGATGCAACTAGAGACCATACTTTTAAGTGAAATAGAGACTCACATGTGTAAATGTTGTATAGTCTCACTAGTGTAAGAACCTAAAAGAGTAAACAAAATCTGAAAGGTACAACAGAAATGAAAGGGAAAGAAACTGCTCAAAAGTAAAGAACGACTGGGATGAGGAAAAAGAGAAAAGAAAGAAGGAAGAAAAAAATATATATATACACAAAGAATAGCTAAGATAATTATACTAAGTTCTAGTGGTTTATTGAAAGGAGCAGTTAATGTGTAATTGTTTGATCAATATCACATGCCTAGATCTGTTTATCAGAGTAACCACTTGGAAGATAACAATATGTAATATAACAACCATTGTTAATTTCCTATCACCTCACTTTGAAATTCTGTATCATCTTTATTGTTTTATTTTTTTTCATGTCTTTGTTTTTGTTACTTGGTTTTTTCTTCTTTTCTCTCTAAAATAAAAAAAAAAATTACTGGGAATGTAGGCAATGGGAGAGCACTTATCTAGTATGTCTAAGACCCTGGGTTCAATCTCCAATCCTGAAAAAAAAATGGATAAATTTGACACATCAAAATTTAACCCTTTTTGTGTCCAAGAACACAATCCAGAGAGAAATGGCAAATCAATGAATGGGAGAAAATATTTTTATATCATGTATCTGATCAGTAGTTGATAGCAAAACTACATGAAGAGCTGTTATAATCAAAAAATAAAAATAAAAACGGGGCAAAAGAAGTCCCTTCAAAGCAAACACAGAAATAGGTAACAAGCACATTCACAAGTGTTCCACATCGCTAACTGTTAGGATAATGGAAATCAAACCCACTAATGATATACCATATCACACCTGTGAGGGCAGGTAGGCGTTAGTCGGCTTAAGCAACAGAAACTCATGTCCTCCCGGTTATAGGGACCAGAAGGCCAAGACCAAAGAATGGCACGTTCAGTTTCTTCTGCAGCCTCTCTCCTTCACTGGCAAGAGGCTGTCTTCTTGCTCCGTCTTTGGGTGTCCATCTTTGGTTTTTGTCTGTGTATCCTAATCTCTTATCAGGACACAAGTAAGATTGGATTAGGTACAACCTAAAGGCTTCATTTTAACTTGATTACTTCCTACAAACCCTATCTCCAAATATTGTTATGTTTTGGGCCACTGAGGGTTATAATTCAATACACAAAACTGAGGGGGATACGATTCTGCCTATATTTTTATACAGTAAATAAACAGAAGGTTTAGCAAGTGTTGGAGAGGATGTGGAAAAATAAGAATCCTTATGCATTTGTGGTATGAATGTAAAACAGCGCTGTTGCTATGGAACACAATATGGCACTTCTTCAAAAAACTAGAATTAGAACTTGGTGAGATGGCACATGTCTGTAATCACAGGTGCTCAGAAGGCTGAGGCAGGAGGATTACAAATTTCAGACAAGTTTGCCAATTCAGTGAGAACTTGTCTCGAGATAAAAAAGCAAAGGTCTATAGCTGTGGCTCAGTGCTCCTTGGATTCGACCCTGGAATAGTACTGAGGCCAGTCCTACTTCTTCTGGGCTACAGAGCACCTCCTACTCACTCTTTAAGGGTCTCAGCCCTGCCCAGGGACCTCCCTCTCTAACTCTCAAACAATAGCCACAGTGCAAGCAGCAGCCCATAGATCAGCTCTTGGGGAAACCCTCAGCTCGGGGGTAGGCACCTCAATGTGGCGACAGACAAGCTCATTATCCGCTACTCCATAGGGGCTGCAGGGGGCTGGGGTTATAGCTCAGTGGAATAAGTGCCTGCCTAGCAAGCGCAGGGTCCTGAGTTCAATTCCCAGTACCACAAAAAAAAAAAAAAAACTGAGACCATAGGGGCTGCATCTCATGGATACGGTTGTAACTGAGGGAGTTATGGGGAAAAAACGTGAGCAGTGAACACAACAAATATAACTCAGCATGAGTTGTCACACACTCCCAGGACAGCCCCCTGGGAGGGACTTGGACTTGTTTTTGTTTTCGTTTTTGAGACAGGGTCTCACTATGCAGTTCAGGTTGGCCTTGAGCTCACTTTGTAGCCCAGGCTGGTCTCGAACTCGCAATGATCCTCCTGCCTCAGCCTCCCAAGTGCTGAGATTACAGGCGTGTGCCACCACACCCAGCTGGGACTTGGACTCTTGACTAAAAATAAAAGACTTACTTCCCTAATCCTGGGAGCCCGCTGTAAGGCCACTCATTCTGCAGAGCATGTTTCTTTTCTGCTTAAATAAGTATTACTTTCACTCTCTTTTCTGTGTGTCCTGTCCAATTCTTTGTTTGGAACACCAAGAATTTACAAAGAAGCCCCATGGAACTCTCTTTCGGAGACAATCTGCAATACCACACACATACAGGAAGAAAGAAGAGCCGAGGAGCGAATGACCATGGATCCAGCAGTCCTACTTCCGGGTACATACCAGAAGAACAGAAAATGATCCGTTTTTCAAAGAGATATCGATATACCCACATTCATAACGGCCCAAAAAAGGAAGCAGTGTAAGTGTCCAGCAATAGATGAATGGGCAAATAAAGTGTAACATAGGCATACAATGGGACTTTATGTAGAATTTCATTTCATTTTATTTTTGGTTTTTGCTTTTGAGGCAAAGTCTCGCTATGTAGTTCAGGCTGGCCTTGAACTCACTGTGCAGCTCAGGCTGGCGTCGAACTACAGCAACCTTCCTGTCTCCATCTGGGATTACAGAGGTGCAACACCACAGCTGGTGTAGGATTTTAAAAAAGAAGAAAGCGCTCTGACAAGATATAACAGGGGAAGACTTGGGAGACATTATGCTAAGTGAAATAAACCAGTCACAAAAAGAGCAAATACAAATATAATTCAAATATGATACAAACATAACTTCACTTATATAAGGCATCTAGGCCAGGTGTGGTGGCACACGCCTGTAATCCCATCACTCGGGGGAGGCTGAGACAGGAGGATCATTGCGAGTTTGAGACCACCTTGCACTTCAAAGTGAGTTCAAGGTCGGCCTGAACTACATAGCGAGACCCTGTCTCAAAAAGACAAAAAAAAAAAGTTATCTAGAGCAGTCAAATTTATAGCAGAATGCAGAATGGAAGTTGCCAAGTGCTGGGGGAAAGACAGGGGGAAAGATGTTCAATGGGTAAAGGAGTTCTGATTTCCAAGATGAGTTCTGGAGATTGGTATACAGCAGTGGGAATATGCATAATATTACTGAGCTGTATACTTAAAAATGGGTAAGACGGTAACATTTATGTTTTGTATATTTTACCACAATTAAGAATAAATAAAACAAACCAACAAGCATGGCTTTGGAGGTCATAGAGAAGGAATGGCGGTAGAAAGAGGACCAAAACTGGACAGAGGAAGAAATAAAGAGAATAAACAAGTGGAAGATGTTCAACCCTTGAAAAACTGTTTCAAAAACTACATCAGGGAAGTTTGAAGCTACTAAATTTTGCTGATAAAGGCAAATGTGTTATATAGGTTTTTTTTTTTTGGTTGTCCAGAAACATGTTGCAAGGGCAAGAGTGGACCCTGGAAATTTCCATCTCGTCCCTGCGTTGTGCGCAGCCACCAAAAACCTAAACACAGTGCTGTGTAAAGCCACAGGGAATGGGAAGTACAAAACCCTTACACAGTTGTGTTTCTGATTTTTTTTTTTTTTTTTTTTTTTGGTGTACCAGGGATCAAACTCAGGACGTTCACTTGCCAGGCAGGTGTTTATTCCACTGAGCTATATCCACAGCCCAAAGTTGTTTTGCATTGTGCATAGACTGATTTTCTGCTTGGATTTTGTTAATGTTTGTGTCATTTGTTCATAACATCATACAGACTCTTCTCCAAAGGTGGATAAATAAAATGGTGTGATTCATATTAATTACATTTAATTTTAAATTAATTGAATTGTATAAGTGGATGTTAGTAATGGCTTTTCTTGATGATAATGATTATTTTATAATAATCACAACGCTAATATTTACCAGATGGCAAGGCCCAGAACAAAGAGAAGAAAAATTCATTAAAATGATTAAAACTTTTAATCTACTACACTCTCAAACTTGTTACTGTAGTATATTGGTCTTTTTAAAGGAAGTTATTAGGGGTTGGTTATGGTGGCACATGCCTGTAATTCCAGCACTCAGGAGGCTGAGGCAGTAGGATCATTGTAAATTCGAGACCAACCTGAGCTACAAAGTGAGCTCAAGTCCAGCCTGAGCTGCATAGTGAGACCATCTCAAAAAGACAAAAAATAATAAATAAATAAATAAAGGAAATTATTCCCATTATTATAGAAGTTATTCACCATTAACTGTGTGTGAAGCAGGAGCATCACAAGTTCAAGTCCAGCCTGAGCAACTTAGAGACTTGGAAATCTGTCTCAAAATGAATAAAAATAAAAAAAGATATTATAATATAGCACAATGGGATGTTCCGGATTTAGTATCTAGTATCTAAAAGATGTTATTCAACACTCAAGAGATTAATCCCATTTAGCAGGGTTTAGAGAATTCAATATAATTTTTTTATGGAAAGTTGAAAACCCAAATTAGGCACTCATCCTTGAGAGAGGAAAATGTATGCAGGCCTAGGTAGGTGACGGTAACTGCAACGGGAAAGTCACTGACGTCCGCTTGTACAATCAGTTTGTGTGATAAGTGATGAAAAACTCATGAATACTGACTTGGGGAAAATTTGTGTTTAAGTTTTATTAGGACATGCTCGCAGTACAGAATTTTTACATTCGTAGCGAGGGGCCGGACCTGTACACAACACACCCTCATGCTGCTGGTCATCCCCTTCCTCCCGGCTGCAGTTTTTTCTGCTACCCTCTCTGTCCTCCTTCCACCTCGTTTTCACCCTACTATCTTTTATTCTGCTCCTTATTTATGTTTTGGATTTCTCATGTGAGAGACCCTATATGATACTTAAGCTTGTGTGTCTGATTTATTTCACTTAACATTTTGGTCTCTAGATGCATCCGTTCACCTACAAACGACCTGAGTTTATATTTCTTCATGGCAGAGTAGTACTTCAGGATGTATAAATATCACTTTTTTTATTCAATCATCTATTGAGGGACATATAAGCTATTAACAAGATGCAGCTATTGTAAATTATGCATGTATCGCTATCGTGTATCTGTAACTCTTTCAAGGCGATGGGACTAGCTGGATCAAGTGGAATTTCTTGTTTTCAGTTTCTTGAGGAGTCTCCATACTGATTTCCATAGTGGTTGTACTGGCCTACATTCCCACCAAGGGTGAGGAAGCGTTCTTCCTCCCCAACCCCAGCCTTGCAAGCAGTTATTGTTATGCAATTTCTTGATGACAGCCATTCTTTCTCAGGTGAGGTGGAATCTCAGTGTTGTTTTAATTTGCATTTCTCTGATGGTCAGTGATGATGAACACTTCTTCATATATCTACTGGTCATTTATATTTCTCCTTTGGAGAAGTATCTGTTTATTTCAGTTGCCCATTTCTTGATTGGGTGTTTTAGTTGAGGGGAGAGGTCTAATTTCCCTTAGTTCTTATTCTGGATATTAGTCCCTGTCCAACTGGTAGCTGGCAAAACCTTTTTCCAACTCTGTCACTTTCCTCCTGATTCCTGGTAACCTGCTTCTCATTTTCTTTGATAAGTTGTTATTTTCTAGTGTCTAGATTCTAGATCTTGGAGAGGCTGAATTTTGCTACTGACCACCATTCTGCCATTTTTCTTTCTCTGGAGAGAATTTTAGAGATGGTGTTTTTATGTTAAAATATTTCAATTTATAGAAGATAAAAGATACATTATATTCCTATGGCATTGGTAGATCTATGAACATAGGATAAAAATTAGAGTGGAGGGCCAGGCATGGTGCCATATACCTTTAATCCGACCATTTTGGAGGCTGAGGCAGGAGGATCACCATGAAGGTAAATCTGGGCTACATACATGAGTTGAATGCCAGCCTCAACTACATAGCAAGACCCTGTCTCAAAAAAAAATTAGACTGGAGAAAAATTGTTACTAATACCAAGATAGTAGTTCCTATGGCTAGATATAAATTTTTAAGTCATATACTTGTACTAGGGTCTCAAAAATGTAATTTTATTTTTTCTATCAAATTTTATCTCAAGTTCCCAATTTCTGGGAAAATGTCATTTTAGTGTAAACTAGATCAGTTCAAGATATCTCCAATCTGCATTCTCTCAGATTTGACTCTGAGAACAATAATTGTTTCATGTGATAGACACTTAAGGTAGACCCCATGATCACTGGCTTCTGATCTTCATGCTGTAGCAGAAAATGCCCCCTGCTGCCAGTATATTCATTTCTTAGTTACCCAGGTAATAGTTCCTGTTCCACTTCTGGTTGCTCCTGTCTCTTAGAAATGGCTGGTCAGCGTGATACATAGCTGGTCACTATGATGCGCATCGTATAAACCAATCCCCAATTGACAAGCCATTCTGCATCTGTACTTCCTCCTTGCTTATCCCATATAAGCCCCAGACCACCAGAGATCAGGGCCTGATATTTTGGGAATGATCCTGATCAGTGCCCGTTGGTATAAATAAATCTGCATCCAAATCCTAGGTATCATTTCAGTGTTTCTCCTTGCTGTTGTAATGCCTCTGTGATCACGTACCTCTGAGCATGGGCAGAACCCGTGGTTTGCTTTTACCCAGTAGGTTATGGTAAGCTGGTAGAAGGCACGTGATTAGATGTATTTTATTAAATGTATGTGATTATGTAATAGAAGATTGTAATGCTGTCACAGTCTCCCTTTCCCTCCCCCTCTCTCTGTCCTGGAGAGGCAAGAAACCTCTCTGAGGAACCTCACCTCGCAAAGCACTCTGGGTAGTCTCCGTGAGCTGAGGGCAGATTTTAGTCTTCAGAGTCGACCAGGCAAATGCATCCTTAGTTGTACAGCTGCACAGAAATGATGCCTCCCAACAGTCTGAGTGAACTTGACAGTGGATCTTTCCCAGTCAGGACTCAGACAAAACCACAGCCTCAGCCAATACCTTGGTTTTAATCTTGTAAGACTCTAAGCAGAGGTGCTCCAAAACCCTTGCTGAGATTCTCCAACCACAGAAACTATGAGATGAATAAACATGTATTGTTGTAATGGCAAAGTCTGTAATAGTAGGTAACTTGTACACCTTGTCCTCAGGAGACCCTAATCCTCGGTCTTCATCTCTTATTCTTATCTTTGTTTCTGTACTCCTTTAATGAGGGTTCATTACGTGCCCGTATCAGACACACATCAGAGAACAATGTTGACAGAAGTCACTGCGCTCCTAAGGGGTGCTGGTCCTTTTATATGTTGGCGGCGTCCTCAGTGTTCGGGTGTATCCAGCCCTCTCTACGGCCCCCTTGTTAGGCTGCCATAGGCCGAGGTTACGCACTGAGCCCTTCAGCCCAGTCTGAAGGCCTCTCGAGACCCTTGCACAGTGAGTGTTGTGGCTGGACCAGTCTCAGCCAGAGAAGGGCATGTTTGGCCATATCAAGACTGTAGAATTGCCTCAGACCTTTGGTGTCCCCTTAAGTGTCCCAGCTTTGTATTATTCCCCAGAGTGTGGTGGAGAGGGGCCACTATGAAACCTGTTGACTCTCGAGGCTGTGAGAAAGAAGTACAACGCCATGCCTGCGATATTCACATGCCGTGTTTCTGCATATCTCGGGCTCCGCCAGGCTTCCTGTGAAATAGCTGACTCACCTCTGAGCCCCTGCGGCCCCACCCTGCATGGCCTGTGCTTTTGTACAGAGTGAAAGGCTCACTTCCTCCTCACTTCCTCAAGCCTGATACAGAGCCCAGAGCGTATGAAGAGGCACAAATTAGACCCCGCCTCCCACTTCCTCCTGGGAGGGCATGTTTCTGCGATCCCAAACCATACCAACAGCTACTCAGCGGGGCCAAGGTGCACAGACCCCAGGGCCATTTAAATCCAGCGCTTTGTCTTTTCTTCTTTCCCTGAGCTGAGTGGATATTTATGTGTTAAGAGGAGGGGACGAGCCAGGGTATGTAGGGGAACTGGGTCATGTAACCATCCAGATCTTTCTTGTAGAACTTGAAAATTTGAAATCTTGTCTTCAAGTCATCATTTTGAAGGAATGGAAGCTCTACATGCATCTCTTGTTGCCCAGATGGGTGAGAGGGCTGAAGGAGAATGTGCCACAGGTAGCCATAAATGTACCTCACAACCATTTAACGATACTTAGAATTGTCAGACATGCATCTAAGCACTCGACATCAATTAACCCTTATAAAGCTCTCTGAAGTGAATATTTTAGCCAACTTTACAATGATGAAAATGGGGCTTAGCAGGCGGATGTCTCTAATATCAAAGGCCTAAAGCAGCATCAGTGAAGTCTAAAACTATAACCACTTGATTCAAACCCTTTGAGTTAATGTTTTCAGTTTTACTATGTGCCTATCACTACTGAATGTTCTAGGAATACACCAACCTCAACCCACCATGCTATTTTATTGTCTTTTTCTTTTTCTGAGCCAGGATCTCTCTATGTAATTCCGGTTGACCTTGATCTCACTATGTAGCCCAGGTTGAATTCATAGTGATCCGCCTACCTCAGCCTCCCAAGTGCTGAAATTACAGGCGTGCACCACCATACCTGTCCACTGTGCTACTTTAGAACATGTCAGAGAGTTGGAAAGTCTTGATTAGCAGAAGCATTTAGACAAGCCTAGACCACTTATCTGAGATAGTTTCTATTAGAAAGCAATATGTAGCATTCATTTAGAATAAATTTTAAAATAGGGAAATTAAAGCATTAAGGGAATAAGGAAATTGAAGGAAATAAGCATTAAGCCAAACACGTCCTGAATTAGAAACAATTTCCCCCTTGTAATTCCTCAGAATGCTTATCAAACTTTGAGGACACTGAAATATTCATGAAGTTGCAATATGCTAAGACTGCAACAGACTGGGAATGCGATGACGTCTTTCCAAATCCAAGGGGCAGCTGAATTCATTGCTAGGCATAGACGCACAGCCCTGTGACCCCAGCTATTTGGAAGACTGAGGCAGAGGGATCACGAGTTCAAGTACAGTGTCTCAAAGCTGGGCAGGGTGGGGGGTGCGTGCTGGGAATGTAGTAGCTCCGCATTCCCTGGGTTCAGTAACACCTGGGGAAGTCAGAATGAATATTTATCTGAGTATCGGGGAGATATGGAGCTGTGGCATCAAGAAACCATAGTCAACTTGCCTGCTGGTTGGAGGTTGCAACAGCCTCAGGCATCAGGATATGTGCCATGAAAGACTGACCGCAGTCATGCAGTCACTGTCCATGACAGTGTAGTCGGCCTCTGGTGGGTCAGGGGAGGGATTCTGTCGGGAGCGCTTGTGCTCCACCCGCTTATATCCGGAGAGTGACAGCTAAGAGTCATTGCACTTACTACAATATTTGTGTAATAAGCCAGGAATGCACCAGCCGATAATGGCTTATACTTCCGCACCTTACCTTTATGCCACAGAGTGAAGAGATTTTTTATTAGCATGTGCAATGCTGTTGACTTAATACATACTTTCGAGAATTATACACAGTAAAACATAAGAAACTTTTCTCTCTCCCCCCTCCTTCCCTCCTGTTCTCTCTCTCTCTCTGTCTCCTTCTCTCTCCAGCAGTATTCTCTTCATCTCCTTATTGTCTAAAATATTTATTTTGCATATTTTTCAAATCCCAAAGGTGATGATTTTAAGTGGTTTTCTGTGTGAGGATGACTTCCAAATGTACATTTGGAGCTGGAATTCTTCTCTGAATTCTTGATTCATATACCCGACGCCTAACTGACACTTCCTTTTATTTTTTTGACACTTCTTTTAAACTTAATTCATATTATCCTCCCCAAACCCATTTCATCCTAGTATTTACTTCAAGCCATAAATCTAGGCATCTCCCCTTACATTTCTCCTTTCCCTATATCTAATCCATTTACAGTCTGTTCCCTTTTCAAATACAACTTCAGTCTGCTCATATCTCTCCATCTTTACTGCTACCTCCCAGCTATGAGCTAGCATCTCATGTCTCTGGAATTTTCTATAGCTCACAAAATTGTTTTCCTACTTCTACTCTTTCCTCTGAGTATTCTTTTTTTTTTTCTGCAAATAGCCAAAGTGGGTTTTAAAAAAAAATCTCTAAATCAGAATCTATAATCTCTGCTTAAAATCCTCCCTGAGTTTCCCGTGCACATAGAATGAAACACAGACTCCTCCTCACCACTGGTTACAGAGCCCTACATAACCTAGTTCTCCTCCAGCCATATTTCAGACTGTGCTCTTCACTACGCTTCAGCCACTTCTTTCTGGTCTCTAAGCTCACAGTTCCCCTATCAAGGATTTTGCATACGTTCCCTCAGACCTCTGTATTACAGCAGCCCTGAAGTCAATTACCTCCTCAGAGAGGGTCTCTTCTAATTTCTCCTACCTACACTCCCTATCACATTACCCTGTTAGGATTATTTTATAGTAATTGTCTATAAAATGTTCTATCTGTCAGGATCCTGTTTGTCCAATTGTCTGTCCCCACGGTTAAATGTGAGCCTCTTAAAGGCAGACATCTGTTTGTCTTATTTACCTCTGTATCTCATTGCCTAAAAGAGGGCCTGATATAGGTATGCACTGATTTGGTTTTTCCTCACAGAAAAAGGCATGTTTCGAGGTAAGACATCTAAGTTGGGTACAGAGTCTAGCTGCTTTATAAAAGATGCGACCCAAGGACGGAGCTGTCAGAAGCTGCATTAATAAATTTGCTTTTTTAGTAAATCCTATTCTCAGCTACAAAAGTTAAATTTCTTCAACTTGGTCTTTAGTGACAACAGACGCATCAAGTTTCTTTAGTCTGACTTTTGCTTTTCACAAAAGACATTGAGTAAGGGCTGCTATTTAAATATGGTAAAAGTTGACAGCATTTAATTTGTTCTTTGAGAACACTGTGTCATGGGAAGAATTTCATAACGATCCACACAGTCAGACAAAGACTCTTCTTGATTAAACTTTACCTAGGCCTTTCTGAGTCCCTTTCTTACTAGTCTCAACCTTGGCCTATAAAAGCTGCAACAAACAACAGCACAGATAATTTCTTCCACTCCCCTGAGAAACTAAACAAACACCAGTGTAATTTCTGTCAGTTCAAAGATGTGTTCTTAGGATGACATCCCAGACTCCTTAAAATACTTCTCTGAGAAAGTTCAGAGCTGCCAAAAGAATTTAGCGTTTGCTCCAGCCAAAACCTGACTAGAGGCCCCTGACCTCTCTTTTCTCAGAGCATTTAATTTAGAAAACTTGCTGTTATAAATTAATTTTCTTTTTGAGATTTATCTTCTACATTCCAGGAATGTCTTTCTCAAGGACCTGGGAACTATCACACTGAAATATAATCAAGAATGATAGAAGATCAGCACCACCCCTGCTCAGTCTCTGTAGGTTGGTAGGAGCCTCACTTCTCTAAGCACAGGCGAAGACAGCAGCCTCATCAAATGGCTCCCACTACAACCTGAGCACACAATGTGTTTTTAATTTTATTTATTTATTTTGCAGTACCTGGGATTGAACTCACAACCTTGCGCTTGCCAGGCAGGCACTTATTCCACTGAGCTATATCCCCAGCCCATACACAATGTGTTTTTAAAGCCTCTTGCCTTTTGTTTTTGTATGGATGAGTTTGGTTATATACTGAAGTCTCTCTCCTGGCTGCAGTTGCCTAACGGAACCTGACCTGTTATTTTCAACAGTTTTTGGTGAATTACTTATCTTTGACATCGTGAATTAGCCTATTATGCACGGCATGTTGGGCTCTGTTGTAGCGAGGGTGCATTCTTATAGATGGTATGGTTTATCTATCTGCCCTGTAGGCTTCTCAAGATGATATTCCTCAGGATTTGCTCTTCATACTCTCTTCACATTGATGGGGATGGGCTCAAGGAAGGTCTTAGGATGAAATTTTATCTCAAGTGAGAAGAAAATGCTAAAATGGTGTTCTGAAGCAGTGCCCAGCCACCCACATTTCCATGTTTGCCATGTTAATCTAACTTCAGGCCACTCAAGAGTTCCTGTTATCATTCCAGCTGGATCTTGCAGTTTCAGTGACTACGGGACCTCCGAATCTAGTTCATAGTTGGTCTGGAACTCAGAAGAGACATCTGAGCTTAGAGATGTAGGTTTAAGTTATGGCAGCCATAGGTCAACATTCAGGTATAAATTAAGCAGTAAGACTATGAAACAAGAATGAGTTGATTAGGAGAAGAAATGACAACAAGGACTGATGCTCCTAGGAAATTCCAATGTCTAAGAAGGGGTAAACGACTGTGCTTTTCAACTTTCTCCTTGTCACTGCTGACAGAAAACAGTGTTCCGCCATGGGTATAGCTCAGTGGCATAAACACCTGCTTGAAAGAGCAAGGTCCTGAGTTCGATTCCCGGTACCAAAAAAAGAAAATAATATTCATACAGCACTCTCTGGGCAATTTGTAAGAAATGTAAGGGTCCCTATATGAGGCTTAGTGACATTTTTCATTGCTTTCTATGTTTCCTTTGGCTGCCATAACAAAGTACCATAACCAGTGTAGCTAAAGACAAGAGGAATGTGCTATCTCACTGTTCTGCGGGCCAGCAATCCAAAATTGAGGTGTCACCAAAAACTTGTGCCTCCAAAACCTTCAGTGAAATCTTGATTTCCCTTTCTTGCTTCTGGTGATTGCTGGCAATCGTTGAAGTTCCTTGGCTTATAGTTATAGCGCTTCCATATTTACCTTCATTGTCACACAGGCTTTTTCTGTCTCTCTGTCTACACGTGGCCATATTCTAATCTCCCTCTTTTTTTGAGGGGGGTACGGGGATTGAACTCAGAACCTTGCACTTGCCAAGCAGGAGCTTATTCCACTGAGCAATATCCCTGGCCCTGCATGGCCGTATTCTTACAAGAACAAAAGCTACATTGAATTAGGGGCCCACCCTACTCTAAGACTTCATCCTAGCTAATTACCTCTGAAATGACCCTATTCCAAATAAGATCTTATTCTAAGGTACTGGGGTTTAAGACTTCAATATATTCTTTTGGGAGAAAAGAAGTCCTTCTATAATATTATCTTTATATTTTATAATTATAACAAATAAAATTGAAAGTAGTGTGATACTAAGCATTATATTTATATCATATTTAATCTGATTTTAATATCATTTATATTCAACTTGTATATACTTTCTTATTATAGATGATCACTAGCACTCATGAAAGATGTCTGGACAATTCAAATTCTTGATCACTATCATGGGTGAGAAATATGTGTATGTAATAAAAAGAAGATTTTACAACTAAATATGTATGAAGTTGAAATTATATTAGAAGAATCTACCAGCCCTCCCTGATTTCTTCCATCAACAGGTATAATAGTAAATTTCTCATGAAGAATAAATTTTAAAGCCATTCAAATTTTCTTCCTATGAACAAATATGCATTCTTATGATGGGCATTCATGTAGCTTCTCTGGACCCCTCTAACAGTGTAGTTAGCGTGAATATACTGGAAGACAGAATTTAGCCCACTGTTGCAGTGCTAATAGGAAGGAACCCTTACCTGATCTCCTCGTCACTACTGTTTCTTAAGCTCTATATACTCTTCTTCAGGCTAGGAATGTTGACGTCCCACTAGGCCTCTCCTAGAGCTACTCAAAGGAGGGGTGAGTTTCTCATGATGTGGAGAAGAGGACAGCCACTCCAGACCCACTCTTCTTGGGTGACTCTTACAGGAGCACAGAATGACAGCAGTCAGCTGGGAAGTGCTGTATTCCCAGGCCCCACCAAGGTGAGACGAGCTCCCTGCTTCCTGCTTGTTTGGAAGCTCTGAGACAAAGGAAGTGAAGTCTTTCAAAGACAAACAAGTTAAGCAAGGGAAAAAGAGGCGACTGCAGTCTCCCAGAAACCAAGACGAGGTGTGGCCACAAAATCAAATGCGGACGACACACCATGAGAGACATGGGCAGATACAGTGTTTGTCAAATGGGAGGAGCCCATGTACCAATTACCAGGGTTACAGAAAACATCAGCAAGAGATGGTGATGTCAGAGGTAGACAACTATTTTTTAAACTTTGATTTCCAACCAGTGTCTCTAAGATTACTAGTTTTATGTTTTGTCGTTGCAAAATACACCATATATTAGAATCTGTCCCCTAGGATTAACATGAAAGCTTTTCTCAAAGTTATAAAGAATCAGAAATGTTTAAATAGTTTTATGTATTGTCAAGTATTCTTAGTTCTGTTGAAAGTCTGTGATGCTTCCTATGCCACTCCCCTCCCCACCCACAAAAGAGCCATCATTTCTTGAATCTAAAGTGAATGAGAACCTGCCTCCTCAGCGCAGTAGGTGATTGTCAGTCTCATAAAGGACCAGCATTTTCAATCCTGTTTGGTGTTCAGGTGATAACAAAAGTAAATCCCCTGGAATGCCATTAAGAAGGGAAAGACAGCCTGATGTGGTGGTGTACACTTGTAATCTTAGCACTTGGGAGGCTGCAGTAGGGGTATCGAGAATTCGAGACCAGGCCCTATCTCAGAAAAAAACAAAAAACAAAACAAAAAGAAAAAGGAAGGGAAGGAACAAAGGAAGGTGGAGGAAGGGATGGAGGAAGGGAGGGAAGAACAGAGAGAGAGAGAGAGAGAGAGAGAGAGAGAGAGAGGGAGGGAGGGAGGGAGGGAGAGAGAGAGAGAGAGAGAGAGAGAGGGAGAGAGAGAGAGAGAGAGAGAGGGAGAGAGACTCCCTGAAGAGCTATCTCTCTGTAAATTATTGGATTCACTCTCTGAGAAGAAAATATTGTTGTTGCCAAATGTTCAGAGGAGTGGGAGACATGCTGATTAATTCCTTGAGATTTGCAGAGACTAAGAATACTAAGACGACTTGGAAGTGCAATCTGACCTGGCTGTGGTCTTGGCTTGGCCTCAGAACCGTGATGGAAATAGATCGCTAGAAGGACCCACCAGTGACCCTCGCAGAGGTCTTCTCTGTTCAGCTAAGGGAGATCATGTTCCAGACAAATGTTCCCCAAACGCTTGGCTCCCTTTCCCCGCAAGTTTTCATGGCAGAGGTGGTGCTGAAAAGGCAACAACAATAGCGATGCCCTAGAGTACTAGAATTGATTTACTTTTGAAATCCAACTGTCCATTTATCTTTAAACCTTGGACCTTTAACTTTGCCCACCTTGCTGTATGATTACCTATGTGGACCATATGGTTGGTCTACATAGGTAATCTGCAGTTTATCTGAAGAAAACATCAAGGCCTGGGAGTACATCTCAGTGGTCAAATACATGCTTAGCACAAACAAGGTCCTGTGTTCAATGTGGGAGAAAGAGTGTGAGGGATAAAGAGAGGCAGAAAGAGAAAGGAGAAGGAGGAAGAAAGGACATTTCAAAACTGTTTACAGCATAAACTAAGATTTACACTACTTTGCATGATATGACTATTTTCATTTTCTGAAAACTGATGTTCAAGAAAAATAATTACACCAGGCAACGTTAAATGAGTGCAGATGACTTTATTGAAAGGTGTTATGTTGGGGAGAGAGTCCCACAGCGGGAGCAGGGATTTCTAAGGATAAAGCGAGCTTTTAGAAGAGTACTGGAAGACCTTAGGGAAAGACATACACCATCTGCTAATTGGCTTTATCCAAAGGAAAAATCAACTTCTCATCTGTTTATAGGTGCCAATGAAGTGGGTATTCTGCTTTCCTGCAGGAGATGGGAGACAGGGATGTTATCTCCTTTGATAATACATTTCAAAGTGATGGCTCCCAGGCCTTTGGGGAAGAGACATTATTGGGTTGTAAAACTGGTAAAAGGCTTTATGTACCTCTCACAGAAGGGAAAGAACTTACAAATTTTCTAAAATGTAAATGCTATAGGAAATGAAGTCAGGGGCTTTCAGTAAGGACAGTGGCTACCTGAATAGTTTTTACTTCTTTCATTGATCATTAGTCCCATGATAAATTAATATTTAATGTTGAATTAATTCTTGCTTAATCTAATTCATTTGCATATTAAATTCCACTTTTGTTTTCTCCAATCAGAATGCCAGCTACTGTAATTTCTGCAAACTTGTACTTAGCAGTATCCTTTACAACATTCTGCAGTGACGAAAAGCTGCTAGCCAGATGTGGCTGTTGGGCACCTGGCCTAGTGCCATTGTGACTGTGGAAGTGACTTTCTAATTTCATTGGTTGAAATTTAAATAGCCACCTGTGATTGGTGGCTGCCGTATTGGACAAGGTAGCCTCTAACTTTACCTCACCACCATTTTATCTGCAGAAAATCTGCAGCTACCAATGTGATGTCTATGACCTGTGTCATTCATGAAGGAGAAATTATCACTGAGGTTGATGAACACTGTACTCCCTTTGGAGAGTGTATGGAAGCACCCAGCAAAATGCCTGATACAAAATCAGCACCCAAAATGTTAGCTTTTCATATTCCTTGGAGAAGCACATAATGGCTCTTTGGCCCTCAGTCTGGTTTTCAATCTGTATATATAATAATTAACTTTATAAAGTCTTTGAAGATAAATCAATGAATCTGATGGTGGAAAAATAAAACTGAGGTGGAAGGAGAGAGGAAAAGAGTAGAACTGAAATGTGTCATGTATGTGTCCCAATTCCCTAGAGTGAGTATAATCATTATGTACTGAAAACGTGTACTACCAAGAGTCAAGAAATAAGAAGCATGTAGTAAACTGTGACAAAATTTTTACAGCCTAAAACACAACAAACAAGACTTTGGTTGTGTAGACATTACAGGGACAGAAGTGTCAGCATTCTTCATTATGATGCACAAATACTATGGTTGTTTTATGATTTACAGAAAGTTGCTTAATATTGGGAAAAATTATTGTGCTTAAATTGGCTCAGATCAAAATTCCAAATTTTAAAACCAGAAATTATAAGCAGTGTGTTACTCTTAAAACATTCAATAATAGCATATCATTACACAACATTATTATGCATTCTTTACTCTCAAAGAGTTACAACAAACAAAACCATGTACAAAGACTAAAATTAACATCCTGTAAAGAGTCTATTTGTGTAATCTTATAAATCACTTTTTTTTGTTTGGTATCAGGAATCAAATTCAGGATCTCACGCTTGCCAGATAAGCTCTGTGCCACGGAGCTATATCCCCAGCCACTAAATTATATTTTCTAAAAAGAAATGATCTCTTTTCTGGCATAAATTATATATCTAAGAAAGTAGGATACATGGCAGTGGTGGGAAGGGAAAGTAGTGTGTATAATAGAAGAAAGAGAACAATTTTGACAAATCTGTTTCAGCAAAATGTAAGAATCATGGCATCCTATAATTAACTTTCATCTGAAATTAGGCTATTCTAGCTCCACATTGAGGAATTATACATTTTTGAGGTGTGAGCATACCGCTGGTTTCTCCCAGACAGTATGCTTCTCCTATACCTCACTTGGCTTTTCTTCTACTGTTAACGACTATCATGTATTTTCACTTGTAATCGTTTTGACCCAATTGTATGGTGATAAGTAGCCAAAAGAGGTGGTAAAATTTTTATGATTTGATCAAGATGTTTACATGAAAGAATTAGTTTGGATAAATTGTCTCTTTCTGCTTCAAGAGTTTGGGGTATTGCATTCAGTAAAAAACAGAATATTGGAACTTCTGGTCTTTGAGTCCACTGTGTTGATACTTAAGAATAAATACAATTTAGCAGTTCATTTCATAATTGGTCTGAAAAAGGTGTTATCCACTGACCTTGTATTGTGAATCTCACGCTAAACAGATACGACTCATTACTTAATAACTAGAAAATTTTACTTCATTTAAGCAAAATCGATTTAAAATATTTCAGGTTTACACAATGCAGAAATTGCATGATTCGCTAATAAACATCATTAGCGGCTGGGGATGTAGCTAAGCAGTTCAGTGCCTGCCTGGCAAGCTCAAGGCCCTGAGTTTGATTCCTAGTACCAAAAAAGAAAATATGTTTTTTAAAAAAAGACCAGAAAAAAGAAAGCCTTTTAAGAAAAACCTTTAAAGACCATTAGAGCAAATTCTAATAATTTATTCCTGGAGGTTAAGCTTGATTGTGTGAATTTGATTGGTTTGGGGATTTGTCCTGGGACTAGGGGAGCACCCTCCTAGGTGTGTCTGGGTGGGTTATGGAAGCACAGCCTTGGATCCATGTCTGGCCCTTCATTCTTTCTGCTCTGGCACTGTTCCTGTGCTCTGATTCCTGGCTGCCATGAACCGAGCAGCTTTGCTTTTGTCATACCATTCCACCATGATATTTTTGCCTTGGAGCTGCTGACCATGGATTGCACCTCCTTAAAACGTGAGCCAACTTGAATTTCCCTTCTTTTAAGTTGTGGGTATCAGGTATTGTGTCCACCAATGGGAGCTCACTAATACACTGTTTAAGACGTTTCATCTACAAAATTTCAAATTAAGGGACATGTTTATAGTACAAAACAAGGCAACTATACAGCTATGTTTCATGCTGCTAAAGTTAAACATATAATAATTAGTACAGAAACTAACTTATATTTTTGGAAACAGTGTCTTGATATGTAGGTCAGGCTGGCCTTGAACTCACTGTGTAGGTCAGGCTGGGCTTGAATTTGCTGCAATCCTCCTGGATCAGCCTCCCAAATGCTAGGTGTATAGGCTTATGCCGCTGTGCCCGATATGAAACTAACTTTTGCCAGGCAACTTTTATGTGCTGGATACATAGATGAAAAATTCTTTTAATCCATTTTTGTATTTTTAAAAATTTCTCATCTACCTTACCCTGAATTCACATGACCATTTCATGATTCCTTTGGGTATCAGAAGTCATCTTTATGTCATGATGATTGATGATATATGCAGACACTATGACTTGTTTTCACCCTTAAGTTTTAAATCAATTAAGAAACAGAATGATTTCACATGAATAGCTACTGAACTCAACGTAGACTCTTAAGCATATAAAATATGAATATTCTTATCTACAAACATTACAAAGGTAAAATAAGAAATTCACAAAACTGAGAAATTGAAGTATGCTTGAGTTTGGAAAAACACCCTTACAAAGTTAGTCCCCAGAAGACAGTTATTATTTTACTTTTATATTTTAAAATACTTTTTTTCAGACTCTTTTGATCCACAAATCTACATGTAATGACTTTCAAACAACTGAGGGAAATAGTTCTGATTAATGAAATGTTTTGGTTTATATTGACCCCCCCCATTAAAAATTTGATGTTTGCAATATATTCATGGTAATAAATAGTTCAAATAGAACATATTTTCATTTTCAAACCATTTTAAATGTTAATAGTGTAATAGGTGGACCAATTCTTTCTATGTTCTTCGGGACACTGCCAACACTGGCTTTTATGTTCATTGTTGACTTCTTTTCAGAGTTCGTTGTGTAAGTTTTGCTTAGATATGTACACTGAGTAATTATGAGATCACTGCACAATTTTCTTCCTTACAAATTTTCCATTTTATAGTTTCAAAGTTTTTATTTTTCATTTGTTACTTGTGCATTATAAACACTATTTCTTTTAAATAGAAGTTATTTTCCTAAGTTCAGTTTCCCACACCACCCAGCTAGAATGAAGGGATAATATTTATATCCCAGGATTGCAAGAAAACCTTTCAGAAAAGGCTTCTTTTCTTCTTTATAATTTCCAAAACAAAGAAATGCTGTTAGAGAAGCTGTCCCTATCATCTATGGGCTGCTCCTGACCTAGAATCACAGTCTTGACTTGAATATCTTCACACTCAGTTCATGAATCCATTATTCAGCATAGTGTAGCACTCCAGTGAATGATCAGCAAGTCTTGGTTTCAGGTTCACTAGTAATGACAAAACTCATCTTCACAAAACCCCTTTTCCATTTATGGTGTAGTAGAAAGCCTACTGGCTTTAGGAATAGACAGAATAAATCACAATTCCAGTTGTAGCAACATGAACGAGAGTGTTATTTACCTTCTCTGAGCTTTGGCATGCGAGTGCTCAAAACTAGCTGATGACAAACTATATGGAGATAAAGCTAGTTCATGCAAAATATGCTCCATGACTGATCGTCCCCACTGTTGCCACAGGATTTTCATTTGCTAAATCTGCTTTCCTATCAATTACTTCATTCAATTAATATTTATGGAAGGACTATTCAAGGCACTGTACTGTATATAGCTGGGAACAAGACAGAAGGGCACTTAGTTCCAGACAAATTATATTCTAGTGATAAGAAACAAGCCAATGGATAGCATTTAGCTCTGTGTGTAGCCCATATTAGGTGCCTACTAAATATGTACTGGACTGAACCGTGTGTTCTTTGCTCGTGTTAAAACAATTTACACAGGATCAGGAAGGATGATTTAAGGTGAACTGTGTATTCCCATTAAAGCCTCAAGGACTTCAGGTATATTCTGCTTATTTTCTCTACAACACTTACTATAACTGATATTGTACGCATTACTGTGCTTTCTGCCACCTCCCTTTTTCAGGAATGTTAGATCCTTGAGGATGGACTTTGTATTTCCATTGCCTGGAACTGTGCCTGGCATTTGGTGAGAAACTCAATAAATACTTGTTAGATGAATGAGTTCAACTCCAGTTACATTAATGAAATGGGCGATTTAAAGGCAAATTCAATACATTATGCTTTCCTATTTTGATCTAGCTACATGAAGCAATTTATGAGCTCTATATACCTAAGTTCTTATTGCCTAACAATGGCTCTTGCTTTTTTGAGGCCCTCATGAAATTTATTAATTCTTACGATAGAAAAATGAAGATATACATCAAGTTTTGAAATCAAAAAAATATACAAAAATATCTGGTTGAGAACCCTTGACCTGGTGGAGGAGGGGGAACATTTCAAAAGAATTAAGATTTGTGTGTGTGTGTGCGTGTGCATGTGCATGTGCGTATGACGAGAAAGAGAGAAGGAGGGAGGGACAGGGAGAGAGAGAGATTTCTTACTGGTATGTGGCAGAATATTTGTTTGCACAATTATATGTGAGTGTGTGTGTTGGAGATCACTCTCACAGCCTGCTAGGCAAAGTCTTGTTTTTATATTTCTAAATAAAATCTCTTTAGGGCAGGTTTCAACTTTTGGCTGGGTTTATTAAGAACTGTTCATTCTGTAAGGATATTACTGTCCTAAGTAGAAATGTGAAGAAAAAGGAAATTAATTCAAGTCAGTCAAACCTCTGAGGGAAGAAATACTTCTTTCCTGTGTGTTTGACATAGTTTTTAAGAGCAGTGAATTCTGTGATGCGCTATCCTCATTGAAGTGTGGGGCTGGCATTAAGGTATGTGAAAAGGTAAAATTGTTATGAGCTACCACCATTTCTTAGCTACATGTAAGAGGAAAACATGAGCTGCTTTTTCAGCCTGACAACCCTCATTGCCACCTTCTTCAGAGCCTTCTAGAAGGGAAGCTCTTCATATGGGCTTCCAAGGCGTTACAAATCAGAGGGAGGTTCTTGCTCAACTGAAATAGAAATCACAAACTTGCAAACCAGCTTTTTCAGTGTTAGCAGCCCTTTGAATGCCAGTAGCTATCAGCTCTTTTAGTTAATAGCCCTATGCTTGGACTAACCAGCTGCCTTTGCTGTTAACAGCTCTTACTGTGCTGGCTCAGCATGCTCTGCTCAAAATGGAAATCACAAATAGGCCAGAATATGGGGAGGGGTCCCTTGCTAACCTGAATAAGGCGAGCTGCAGAGAAGCACAGCCATCAATAGAGGGTACACAGCAGAATCATCTGGGGTAGGTCTGGCCTGAAGATTTCTTCAGTCAAATCAAATATTTTCTGGAGCAGTCATGTTGTGCCTGATGCAGGCAAGCTGGCAGCAAAGCACAGGGCCGCCTCTGAATAAGAGGGTCTTCTGAGGAGCATTGACCCTACTTCAGGATCTTTAGCTATAAGAATTGAAATACCAGTTTTCCCCTCTCTCTATTGCTCTTTGTTTAAAAACTACAATGCTTCATATGACTTTAGTTTTATATCTGTTTACTTTTTTCTATGTGTAGATCAAGTAAGAAAACATGCATAGTGGAAGAAGATATGATTAAAATCTATTCATTTCTCATGAGGTGGATTTAATGTTTCTTCAATAGATATTATAGAAATAATTATCAGAAAAATACACATAACAATGTTCAGATTGATTGATTCATGAAGAGGCTCCACATTTTTAATAATTATATGTCAGTTTCCCTGTAGACAGGTCAAACAAAGTATGAATCAGAGTCTGTAGGATTTGACTGTAAAACTTTCAAGAACTCATTCTCTGGCAAATCTTGAGATGTTACTGAAATTAATTTCAAGACCTTGAGGGCGCTTTGATAACTCATTTAATGCAGTGAGTTTACAGTTTTGCACGACT
Source organism: Dinomys branickii (assembly GCA_004027595.1). Taxonomy (NCBI): domain Eukaryota; kingdom Metazoa; phylum Chordata; class Mammalia; order Rodentia; family Dinomyidae; genus Dinomys; species Dinomys branickii. Next base: position 23,667 of record PVLD010012909.1, on the reverse strand, counting down.
TTGCCCATGTTCTGGAAGTTTTCTGATCAGCATGGGCTTTTCACTTTTGGATTTTGTTTTTTAACCTCCCATCAAGGATGGGTTAGTAAAGTATACATTTTAAAAATTGGCACGCGTGTGTGTTTCTTCAGCCTCTCCTTGTGTAGTTCTTTCTTCCCTGATAAAACTTAATTCCTGCCTTGCTCCCATCCTCCACCATACTAAGGCCATCAGGACGTAGTAGTCTCAGGTCTTTCCACAGACTAATTTAGGGGCATGACAAAGCAGCTTCCACAGTGAAAAAAGGAAAATGTACTGAGGAGGCTCCTTTCTGATTCATGAGCCACAAATGCTAAATAGCTTGTGGGGTGGAGTGGCTGGAGTGGGTTAAGCCCAGGCCCAATGATAATGATGTGGCATTAGCAGTACTTATGTCCTCATCCAAATATAAATAGCATAGAAGTAAACAACTGTATATAAAGATTCCCGCAATCCATAGAAGTTCCAGTTTACTTTAAAAGTCTGGAATTAAGTGGATCTGTGTGGAAAACAAGTACCCAAAGTCTCTTGGTTTTTTTTTTTAAATCCAGAATAACTTAATAACTTTCCTATCAAATTTACATTGCTTTTTTCCTCCTGCCTAGAGATTTCTCAATTTCCTTTTCAGAAATTAGACTATATGTTCACGAAAATAGTTTGGTCATGCTGTGTTTATTACAGCGAATTTTTTTTTTAACACTCCAAATTTGTACTGTGTCCTACGTGCTTTCTCTCAGGTCTCTCATCCATCATGAATGAATCTCCTGTATAACTGTCCAGAGTACAACCTTTCATGCACATACTCTGCCTCTTCTGTAAACCAGGAGGTCTGGAGCTCTGCCACTGCATTAGAAGCTTCTGCTTAGAGCTGCATTTGAAATGCCATGTTTCTGGAGACATTACTGGTTGATAGTTGGTGCTTAATACTGGCTTACTTGTATTTCTGGAAGGTCACTGGATTCTAACCCCTAGATACAGCCCATGGTATCTGAAGCAATCAATTTTATGTGTTATGAGATGACTTCAAAAAGAAAGAACAGTCTTAAAATTATTCAAATTAAATAAAAGCAACTTCATAAGGCTCTTATGTATCTGATTTTAAAATTCATGGTTATATCTATCTGAAATAAGAAGGTAAATTGTTTGATATGATGTTAGAAAATGGAAATGACAATTTTAAAGCAATAGGTGTTTACTCATCCCAAGGAGAAACTTTTTTTTGGTACCAGGAATTGAACTCAGAGCCTCATGCTTGCCAGGCAAACGCTGTGCTGCTGAGCTACATCTCCAGCCCTGAAACTTGCTTCTTTGAATGATTTATTTTTTGTGTTTTGAAAAATTTTATTTGAGAATAAACTATATTTTATGTGTATTTTCTCTAACTCTGGCATCAGACTTTTCAAAACATGTAGGTAGATGAGAAGTAAAAAGCCACATACTCTTATTGTTTAGAGAATTACTAGTAACATCATATAGTATTTAAGAAATCACGTTTTGAGTTATGAGATAATCTGTTATTTAGGTGAATCTGTGTTAAATGGTAAGATCAATGTCTATTGTTATGGAAGAGGCAAAATTCACTGTAGGTTTTTCTAACTTTAATTTTTTATCTTCAGATCATTTTTGGTTTTGTTTTTGTTCTTAATTTCATGATTCAAAAGTAAAGAGAGCAGGGTGGATCTGCACAGGTGTTTGGCAGTGTGGGGTATTGTGAAACTTATACTCGTCCTCTTAGAGTTGCATTACGTGGTTGAGTTCAATGCCAAACTGGTGCGCTGTCACGGTTCTAAAGTATCCATTCATACTGTAGGAGGTTAACGAAGTATAATGTTGCACCATGACCTCAAATTATTTTTGGAACAAAAAGGAAATTGTGATCCCTGGAATTTTAAAAAATACTTGTTTTTTAGACTGTTTTTGAGACAGTCTTACTATGTTGCCCAGGCTGACAGCAAACTCTTGGGCTTAAGTGACCTACCCCTCTCAGACTCCCAAATGGCTGGGGTTACATGCATGTACCACATGCTGGGCTTTAGAATAATGGGTTGATTATATCCTCCCCTTGGGTGTATTCTACATTTTTAAAAGCGCTTTTTCCTGAGCATAAAAACAATGTATACTCTTTATACAAATTTCAAACATTACATAAGTAAAAAATGAAATATTATCAATAGTCTTGGAACACATTTTTCCAAATTAAAGAAAAGCTATTTATTATGCCACACCTACTATGAGTTTTAACATGGTGTTCTTACTAAAGCTAAATGATTACATGGCTCCAACAGGCTCAAATGTCTTCTGTTTCAAATATATAATTCTTTCACTACTCCTTGTACCGATTCCATGAAACTAGTCTAATTTGGTAACCTCCTAAGTAGTTAAAATACTTTGCAAAATGGTGTGTTATGGCTAAGTTAATATTTTGGCTGAGCACTAACTTTTTTTTAAGGAATCACTGTTTTTCAAAAATATTAAAAGAAAATGTACTTCATTAAGCCACATTTGAAACAACTTAGAAAATAGTTTTTATACTCAGAATAATCATCAGCAATTCTAACAACTGAAGATACAGTAAGACTTAGGCTTACACCTGAATCTAAGCTGAGTTACACGTACTGTCTAAATTGTTTTTTGGGAGGGTTCTCAGCTTGTTTACTTGTACATGTTTTATATTGATGTCAATAATTTATTTCAAGGGTATCACCTAGTGCATACTTTGGATGAACCAGTCGTATAATAACGATGTTCCGGAAGAGTTACACAGAGCTTCCTAACCCTGTGTGACACTGGGTAGGATAAAAGAAAGAAGGAGGCAAGAAAATCATAACTACCAACTGTACTTCATAGAAGTACAACTTCATACAACTTCTAGGTCACACCTGAAGTTACCTAAGCTATAAACTGACCCTATTAACAAAGTAAGGCCTGGCAGTTAGTGTATGTGTGGGGGCTGCCAGAGAGCAGGGGCCCGGCAGAGGGAGTCACAGGCAACCAGGAGAAAACCAAGCTGAAGAGGGCGTCAGAAAGATTTGGGGAACAATCCATTGCTGACTAGGGCTCAAAAAAGGCCTCACTAGGACTGTTAGACTTTTCTTGCTCAGGAACAAAAATATCCATAGCCCCGTAAGGAGTATTTTAGTTGTATTAATATTGATTGTTTTAGCGAGGTAGCCATTTATTGAGTATAAAGGCCCTAGGCTGGGAATCCCTTCTGGGGCCTCTCCCAGGTTCCTTTGGCTGGAGGTTGTTTGCTTTTACTTTACACTGAAGGCTGCTTACTGTCTTCACTCTGTAATACATACTCTTGCTCTCTCTTTGCTTAATAAATCCCACTCATTACTGTTGTATCATGGAAAGGTTTTTTTCTGTGATGAGAGTCAGTGAACCTACAAACTCATTCTAAAACGGTGGGTTAAAGCCTTTATTTCAACCTTGAAGACAACGGACCCAACCCTGTGACAAGACTATCTTACAAATGGCTCCAAACAGGCCCCTATCACAAAGCTGTTCTTACAGCGAGATCTTTAATATTCCCACAGGCTTTTGTGATGGTGTGGATCAAGGAGGTACAGGAGAACTGACAGCATGTGACCTTCAAGGCTAGGTCATCCAAAGGAAGAGCACTTTTTACCTTGTTCTCTGGAACACTTGCTCTGGAAGCCTGCAGGCTGCCATGCTCTGAGGTACACAATCCAGCCCATAAAGATTCCATATGGAGAAAGCCCGAGACAGGGTGAGGGGTGCGGCAGAGGAGGGGACAGCCCTCAGGTCCCAGCCAGTTACCCCCGTTCCTAATCTTGGACACTTTATGATATGAGGTCTCGCTATATTGCCCAGAGTGGTCTCAAATTCCTTGACACCGGTGATCCCCTGCCTTGGTCATCCAGGCAGGATGCTCAGATGGGTGCTCACCAGCCACTTTTTTCATTACATCCCATGAAAACTCCTCAGCCTCAGTCAAGCTGTGAAACCCTTTTCAAATTTGGAATGCATAGAAACCATGTGACAGAAAGTAATGATTGTTATTATGTTAAACCAGTATATTTTTAGGAAATATATTATATGCCAATAAATGCGTAATTGGAACACCTTAGAGGCTTTTCCAGGTTTGGGGAGGACATACTTTCCTTGCTTCTTGCAGAATCAGCGTAGCTCTATCATTCCACAACCTGGAGGAGAGGTTTGTACTTGTACAGGCGCAAAGGACAGTGCACATGGCAAGCTTTCACTTCCAATGTATTGTTGACCCTGGACCTAGATGGATGCATGATTCTTTCAGTCACTGGCTTGTCAGAAGGACCAAACAAGACGCCCAACAACTTACAGGAAGTTTCGGCTCCTAACTGGCTTGCGTCCAGGCGGGAGGGGTATGATGGCAAGGGCTGGTGGGTGAAAGCTGCTCCAATCCCCATTGTGGGGGCTAGCAAGCAGAGCATGGAGGGGAAATGTACGCTTCTAGGCCGCACGCCCAGTGACCCGGTGTCTCCACCTGGTCCTCACCTCCTAACAGCAAGCCAGTGTACAATGTCTCCACAATCACTTGCCAAAAGGCATGTTTCTGAGACAAAATACCCAACACCCAAAATGAGGGAAGGAAAGGTTTATTTAGCGTACAGTTTGTGGAGGTTTCAGTCCATCTTTGGCTGGTTCTGAGGCAGAGTGGCACATGGCAGAGGGCAAACGTTCATGGCAGCAAGTAGCCTCTTTCCTTCCCTTACATTGTAAACCACCTACCCCCACCCAGGGGGCGGGTAGCTCTCACACAATCTTCATGCCCTCCTCTTCCACAGGTTCAGGATGTGTACAAAGTAAGCACCCTGGCTTCCTGCTGAGTCACTCAGCCAAACTTCCAGACTCCACAAGTTGACACAATGTATCACCCATAACAATAACACTTTGGAGGACACTTTAGGTACAACCACAACAATTACATATTATAGGAGCTATACTCCCGGTGTTGTCTGGGAAAAAACAAACACACAAAGAAAAAGTTGTCATGGGTTTAACTGCATTTTCAAGCACAGTTATCCCCAAATTTTAAAACAGGAAAATTAAACAGAAGTAAGAAATTTCAAAGAATTTAATTTGCTATGAAACAAAGACAAGCAGGTGCATCTAGTACTGATTTCTTAATCCTACAAGTTTAGTACTTACCCATATCCAGTCAGTCAGTTAATTCTACTCTCTAAGGCCAAAACCTTTAACTACTGAAATTGTGAGCAAACCCTGCACTCTAAGAACACTTTGGCTTCTTGCAGTGATGGGTAATGCTTACTTTTCAAAAGTTCAAGTGAAGTATACAAAGCCAGATGCCTGATTTATGTATTTGTTGTGTTTGTATTTGACATTCATATTGTGCTTATTATTGATGAGACTCGGTCATTTTAGACAGAGGGAGGAGGTAATTTAATAAGGGCACAGAGGGTTAGGGGGGCAAAGATGGAATAGGAACTTATTACTGCGTCTAATTCTAGAGTCCATATTCTAAACTATGCCTCTTTGACAAGTACAATAGCTATTACTTGTCTAAATAAGTTCTTGCCCTTTTACAGCTCATGACATATTTCTAAGAATATCCCCAGTGGGGACAAGCCTGTTATAAACATGTACGTGAAGAATTACTGATGCTGTTTCATAGTTATACCTAAATATACTTCTGTCCTTCAATTTTCAAGTACTTAAATACAAAGTATCCCAAATAATACAGAAAAAAAACAATGAAAAGCATTATAAATGTTTAAACACTAATCTTAATGCTACTGATTGCTGAAGTGCACACTAATTTCTTTCGTAGTTCAAATTTTGTAATGATATTCTTTTCTTATATATTGCCTGTTTCTTCCCATAGGCCTGTGTCTGCATACCAGTACCTAGTGTGTGGTTTAGTATATGGTACATGTTTAATAAACACTTTGAATAAGATAAGGTGTAAATAACTAGGGGAGGAATGGGAAATGACTTTGTTAGATGAATTAGATCTTGAAGAAAAAGAATAACATCTGCTAACGAGCTTACTGCAGGTCAAGGGCTAGATTTACATACATTGAATCATATGATAAGATGTAATTACAACTCGTTTATTGTCTCAGTAGGATATACTTTCCAGATGCCAAGGAGTTCGTACTATTCAGTACTGTACTATTCCTCCAGGGCCTAGATCAGACCTCGCAATATAGTAAGTGACCAATAAATATTTGTTGGATAAATACACAGATATCACTTGACTTAACCCCCATAGCATTAAAAAGCAAGTACTTTTACTATCCCCATTTTTCAGTTGGGGAAACCAACGCCTAAAGAAAATAAGATCCCCAAAGTCACAGAGCTAAATAGATACACAGTTTCCTTCCAGACTTCATACTTGTTATGTATTAAATTGTCTCCCAAAACATATGTTGAAATTCTAATCCCTGCTACCAGTGGATGGGAAACCAATACTCTTAAAACATTGTGTTGTTTACCAGAGTACGTAAGAATTTCAAAAGAATCAGAAAAAAAACATTTTGAATAATGGCAATAGTGCTGGGAGTTTGGGTAAAATCCCTTAAGCAGTTTGCTTGTCTGGAAGCACATTACTTACTTGGATATACGTGTCCTAGAGGTTTGTTTAAAATGCAGTCTGAGAGTTATTCTACATGACATGTCATCAATTGGGACTTTCTCAAGTTTTTTTTGGTACTAGGAATTGAACTCAGAACCTGTGCTTGCCAGACAGGTGTTTATGCCACTCAGCTATATCCCTCGCCCAAAAATTTGAGGAATGAAACACCTAAATTGACTGAGAAAAAGGAAAAGCATAGGAATTCTGTAAAGAAAATATTCTGTATAGCACTTATAGTTTATAATTTATAACTTATAAAGAGCAATACAAGTAAAAGATTAATATGTCATGTGCAGGTACAAATTCCCTATGATGAATGTGATCATTATGTATACCTAAATTGTACCAATAAACTTAATTAAAAAAGACTGATGAGGTTGCATAACTTGAGTTATTGTACAAGTAATGAAATAACTCCTATGTGAATATTGTAAAAATACAGGTCTGTATATTTAATCTTCTTTAATCATTTAAAATATTTTATTAGCCAGACTATGGAGCACACTTAAAGTCCTAGCTACTTGGGAGGTTGAAGTGGGAGGATCTCTTGATTCCAGGAGTTCAGGACCAGTGTGGGCAATGTAGCAAGACCCCGTCTCAAAAAATAATATTTAAAGACCCAAATGTATTTGAGATTGGATTATGCCCTGTGATTCCATAGTCATTGTTCACATGTTACTAAGGGCTTGAAACTTAGGCAGTGACAGGGAGGTACTCAATTTTTTATTTGATTTGATTTTAATGTAAATAAAAAATATGATATTGAGTTTAGTTTTTGGAAAACTTGAAAGTAAGTTTGCAATAATTGGGGTATATAATTTACTATTGCAACGGTAAATTTTATAAAAAGCTTATTGTATTCTTAACTAGTTTTCACTTAGGCAAGAAAATATGATTTTGACTTGACAGTATTTTCACTTGCATAAAAGAAAATCAAGAGATTCTAATCCTTTATTTTGTGATCCCCACCCCATGTCCCCCCAGTGCTAGGGATTGAACTGGGGGCCTCACAATGCTAAATAAGCTCTGCCACAGAACTGCACCCCCAGTCTCTGTAGCTGTTTTTTTTTTTTTTGCGGTACTGGGGATCAAACTCAGGACCCTGCGCTTGCTAGGCAAGCGCTTATTCCACTGAGCTATATCCCCAGGCCCTCTGTAGCTGTTTTTAACATTACCAGGCATTCGTAGTGACTGCACAACCTGAGTCTGTTTCCTATGTGCTGCTTTCTGTATGTTTTTGACAGTAAGACCTACTTTTAGAGGAGATTAAAAATTGGAAATTTGGAGTTTCCGCTAATATTTATGTGGAAAATAGGTTCTCACCACAATTTCTTGGAAGGGTATGTAAACATACAAAACGGCTCCTTCCATTTGCTTTCACTCCCAGCGACTGGAGTTAAGAAGTCAGCCTAAAGGCAGAACTGTGAACTTTATCTGCACTGGCAAGTTTTTGTAATCTCTTTATAATGCTGGCTTGGGAGGAGATCAAGTACTCTTCCTGGGTTACTCTCTGTATTTCTATTAGCTTTCCTACCTGTACTTAAATGTCAGGAACAGAAACAGGCAGGTAATATATCTAAATTAATATAATGATAAGAACGTCATTATAATAGGGTTCTGGCATGCTGATATTTTTGTTTCTCCCTAAGCATCTTGAGTTTGGCTTCTAGGCCTGCTGTTGTGTCTCAGATAAAGCACTCTGATGTGCCCCTGTTAACTCATGAGGGTGAATTTTGTAAAGTATACCTTCTCAATTACTGTAGGGTTCATTATTTATGGATTGTGGAATTTACAATGCAAGGTGTCACTTAAACACAAGTAATGTTTTAAAGGAACTTTGTGATGCCAGTGAAATGGTTACTATAAAATCAGCAGACTAGATAATTCAAAGACTAAGCCACAGAAGCTTCTGAATGTAAATAGGCCCCTCACTCGCCCCCCCAAGAAACAATTGTTTCAAGAAATATTTCTGATGAGGTAAAATGGCATAATTAGAAGAAAATAGTCATTGGAAGTGCTTCTAATTTATAGAGCTATACAATCAACAATTTATCTTTTTTTGTCTTTTTTGAGACAGGGTCTTGCTGTGCAGTTTAGACTGGCCTTGAGCTCACTTTGTAGCCCAGGCTGGTCTTGAATTCCCAACGATCCTCCCGCCTCAGGCCTCCTGAGTGCTGGGATTACAGGCGTGCGCTACCACGCCCCGCTTACAATCAACAGTTAGTCCCAAAGAATGAATGTTTTCTGTAGCATCATTATGTAGAGGGTAATAGTGTTATAGGCAGCTGAGTTAGATGGAAATACTACAGGCAGTCAGACAGGGCCGGGCCCTCCAAGGAGCCAACATAAAAGATAAGATACCTGTGGGCCAGACCTTAAGAGAAAAGGGGCTAAACAAATGCACCCACATAACTCCCTAGGTGTAAATGTCGGGGACTGAAATTCTAAATAAGTAACAACCACCTTCTCAAAGCCAGGAAGAGTCACTTGCTACTTGACTCGCTTCCCCATTTGATCCCAGTTTACTCAGTCTACCTGGACAATTACACCTGTAATGTTATTGGCTGACCATAGTTTTGTCCATTTCCCCTACCTTGGACCCGCCTCACCTCATGGTTTTTCCCTATAAAAGTCCCTAGAAAAGACAGTCAGGGGGTTAACCCACTCGGGGCCCCCTTCTGTCCCTCTTGGACAGAAGCTTTCTTTCTCTCAATAAATATATTCTGCTCTTAACCTCCGTTGTTCCTAAAATTCATTCTTCGGTTTTAGAGAACACGAACTCATCTGATATCATGCAGGTTGGGAGTTTAATTTTCCTGTATCAATAGGACAGAAGCTAGCCTTCCCATTTCACTGAAAAGGAAGTTGTGGCACAGAAAACTTGTGTCTGCTATCCTTGTGTGTGTGTGTGTGTGTGCGTGTGTGTGTGTGTGTGTGTGCGCGCGCGTGCTTGCTTGCTTGCGGCTTCAGATCTGACTACTCCAGACCTTGAACCTGCAAGTATGAATGTTAATGATACAATAACAGGATTTTAGTACTCAAAATTAATTTAGTCTCATCTTGCCTTAACAAAGGACACACTGAAGCCCTAGAAGACTGAGTCACCCGTTGTTACTCAGGAAGCAGTGGTTCTTGAACATTCTGGTTTCTAGAATGTACCAAAAAATTCACACACGATAAATAGGATTGTTCACTAATCTTTGTGCCCTGATACTTTTCCGCAATCAAATAAAATTCCCGTTGGGTAATCGGCAGGACCCGAGCAGGTGTCCCGCCTGTGCCTGCTCTCAGCACTCTCCACAGTTGCACCGAGGTCTGGGCTGTCTAGGTCAGGGTTGACTCCTTCCCGCCTCTTGCCCGGGCTTGGCTGACCCGGGCCAGGCGGGTCCTTCGAGGTCAGCGGATACAGAGTTTTCAAGAGACTAACAGCGTGAGGTACTGATTTTTAATCCGTTAGCCCAAGTGTGCAGTCGGCAGCCCTGGTCCACCGCACGCAGCCCCACCCCGCGGTCCCCCTCGGCGTCCAGCAGCTGCCCCTCCGGACTCCGCTTCCCACGGTTCCATCTTCCCTGCCTGCAGCCCGAGGGGGCTCTGCGGGGTGCGGACGGCGCTCGGTGGGAGACCTGCGGGGCCCCACACAGACCGCGGCCCTGCGGGCGGCTTCCCCCGAGACCCAGGCCACCCCGTGAGGCCCGCAGGGACACAGGCTCCGCGGCGCCCGCACCCGCCCGCGAGCAGCAGCCCCGAGCGCGCAGCCCCCCGCCCCGCCCCCGCGGCCGCTCCCCTCCCCTCCCCCTCGCACGCTCATCAGCCGATCCTGCAGTGACTCAGCGCTTCGCGCCCGCGGCAGCCGGGCACTGGGCTCGGCGCGGGCTCCTCCCGCCGCGTCCGCCCACCCTCTCTCGCCACCCTTGCCCGCCCCCCGCCGCCGGCTCTTTCCCGGCGCCGCCGCGCTGCCTCCGCACTCCGCGCCGGCGCTCGGACAGCCTTGGCCACCGCTCCCGGTTCCGACCCGACCTGACCCGACCCGACCCCGCCGCCCCGCGCCATGGAGCCCCGCGCCCCGCGCCGCCGCCACACGGACCGACGCGGCTACCTGCTGACGCGGGACCCGCACCTCAACAAGGTACGCGGCGGCCTCGCGGGCGGGCGGCGCGCGCAGCTGGCGGGGGGCGGGTGGGAGTCCGTATGTGCGCGCGCATGTGTCTGTGCGCGCGCGCCTGTGAGCGCGCGCTCGTGTCCGTGTGTGTTTCTGTGTGTGCGCGCTTGTGTCCGTGTGCGTGTGTGTGCGCACGCGTGTGGAAGCGCTCAACCCAGGCGGCGCTGGAGCCCAGGCGCCTGAGCATCCCACGGCGGGAGTGGAGAGGAGGATGTGATTTGTTGGTGACGCTTCGGGCCACTGTTCCCTGGGAACGAGACCGAGCCTCGAGGGGAGTGCAGCACCGCGGCGCCGTGGTGGGTGACGGTGGCAGGTGGGCTGCCGGGTCGGCCTCCAGGTGCCACCCTTTGCCGGTTCCCCATTTGCTGGTGGCCGTAATTGGAAACTGCTGTGGACCGCGGTGGCCCTGCTGGTCTGGCCTGAACAGAACTGGGCGCTGAGTGCCTCGGATCGCATTAACCAGCATGGGTTCCAAGGCCCCTGGTTTCCAGAGTGACACTGTTGAGAGTCTGGGAATGCGTGGTGGGTGGCTTCTGCCTTGGACACTGCCTGACATAGCTGGGTAGAAAAGTCCTTCCTGGATGTGGTAGTGTGGGTGACGCTTCTTTTTCTTCCTTTCGTTTCTTTTAAAATGTTTGGTCTTTGGGTAGTTAAAATATATATATATTTTTTTCTTTTGAAGGGCCTGGCCTGTTTATTGAAAGGGAATTCAGTATACACCCTGTTTATAGAGATTTTCTTTTCAAATCCTGCTAACTTTTCCTTTTTCTATACTAGTAATAGACCACCCTCAAATGAAAGGACCTCAAGAACTGGTCACTTGGCTTGTAAATACTGAGTAGTCATACTGTTTGTTAACTTACAGCCAGTGTGTCTCCGGATCGTACTTTTGTGTTTGTGTGTGTACCTTTGTCCTTTTCCATTTGTTCAGTATGTTCAAAATGCCACAAGCCAGCACAGAAGTCTGTTGGGTTATTTTGATTGTTCCTGTAGAACATCCTTCTTTACTAAGAACAGGACCTCTGTCCCCCCTCCTGTGTTACTGGTGATTTGTTGATAGCTCGACAACTTGTGATTTATTTAAAAAATTATAGCTACTGTGAGTTCTTTTTGTGGTAAAAGGCAAGTTTCAGAAATGTGTGTTTGCTTAATGTTTGTGTTCCAAATTTTAAAAATTTAAATAGTTCCTGCTTCTTGTTTCCTCTCAGAATGAATTTGCCAGTTTGATTCTTTTTCTTCATTTTTACTGTTCTGCAGGTTGGAGCCTGTTTTCAGTAGAGCAAAGGTAAAATGTGATGTGACAAAGCATTTTATGCCTTTCATGTGTTACTTGCCTGATGTAGCTTATGACCAAATTATAGGTTGCCTTTTAATAAGACCACATAAGTAGTATAACCTGATTTTCTTTATGGGGGGGGCAGAGTGCCTGTAAAGAGATGGTCTAGGGAATCCTGACCGACAGTAATTATGCCTTTACTGTCTTTGTGTCACTAATTTATATTAAAATCTTTTTGCTTCTTGTTTACCTGTGACAATACCTACTTCAAAATAATAGAATCACAAAGATCTTCCTCCCAAGGTGGATATTTGCACATTTGTAATATGTAAAAGAACTTTTTGTTATATCAAATTGGGTTCAAAGTCCAACTCATCAACTTTGGGGGGGAAATCAGTGTGGTGAGTTTTATTCATTTCTAAGACATCAGACATCAGTGTGGTGCCGTATGGAAATAACATGATCTGTACGTGTACCACTGAGGCCATCGCAATGGGGTCTTCTTCATCTACCATGTGTGAAGGACCTCTAGGCCTTTATTAGTAGTTCAGGAGGATATTTTGGTCTTGTGATACTTGGCTCCAAAGACACTAACCCTAAGTGTCTTCACTTTTTTCTCTAAGAGCCCAGCCTGTCACCTGGTGGTGGAAAGGCTAATTAACGACACTAATGTAGACCATCATCACCTGGCCTTTGGGTAACTGCAACAACAGTTTTTTCCATTATTATAATCTGTCCAGAAAGAGATATTAAAACATTATCTGCATAAATTTGTATTTTCTTCACAGTATGCATTACCCAAGTATTTATAGTGTTATTATTTCCATTATGTTGAATATAAAATCAATCCATCAGACAGTTTTACTGTCTTGTCTTTTGCCTTATTAGTTCCCCAATTTAGCCATCAAGCTAAAAGATGTTTCTCATACTTAATTCTTCGCTTTTTGTGTGTAATTCCTACAATCAAAATGTCATTAGTTGATTAATAATGATCTCTCTAGGGAAGCCTTTCCTAAGTATCTTAGTCCTCCTCACATTAATTAACACGTGTGTTTTTTTATGTGTGTGTTTACACCATATCATTTTGTATTTACATTGTGATTATTATTTATTCATTTTGGTGGTCATAGGACAGGGATCAGAAAGTGTACAATATTTTGCTCAGTGGACATTAAACAAATGTATTTCATGAGTGAATATCCATGTTCTATTATTTTTGTTTTTTAACAGTTCTTTTTGATCAGATGGCTTTTAAAGTAGTAGCTTGTACATTGTCCTAACATAGATATCCTCTTTGATGTGGTTTTGTGGAAATAAATTCATACTGAAATCTAAAGCTCTATTGATTCCTTATAGCATTATTTTATATGATGGAATATATAGGCAGAAAGTTTAGATTTTGATTTAAGCTTGACAATCTCATGAAATTTTAATTACTTACTGAATAACTTGGTCTTGATAAAAATCAAGGTTAACATTAGACATGATATAAACAAAACCAAACCTAAGAGAAACAATATACTCACTGGCAATAATTCATGTTTGACTCTAAACCTTGCTATTTGCTTATATTCAAATACGCTTCATTCCAGGTACAGTTTTATCATAGAAAATCGGGAAGTACTTTTGCCTCACACTTAGAGGAGACACAGTAGCTTTGTGTGCACATCCCAAACCGTTTTGAGATACTTAGCTTTACATGTCTTACATTGACATATTTATTTAACATACATTATTTTCAAACTTTTTGTGTTACTGGGGATTAAATCACACCTTCACACATCCTCAACCATTTAAAATTTTTTTTATTTTGAGACATGATTTTGCTGAGCTTCCAAGTGGCCTGGGTTGCACTGGAATGTGTGAGCCTCCTGCCTCAGCCTCACAGGGTGCTGCGAGTAGACTCAAAGATGCCTTACAATTTTTGTTTGTTTGTTTGGAGACAGTGTCTCGCTATGCAGTTCAGGCTGGCCTTGAGCTTACTTTGTAGCCCAGGCTGGTCTCGAACTTACAATGATCCTCCTGCCTCAGCCTCCCAAGTTCCGTTGTATCTCTCAAATTATCTCTCAAACATACCTTACGATTTAGAGAAGTTGTAGTTCAGGTTTTCTTCCAGAAATTTTTATGTATGTAACTAATAATCATGTTTCATAACGTCTATAAAATTAAGATTCTACACACAATCACACTTCTGTTTGTCAATTTATTTGCTTTATTTTATTTCCCTATGCAGTGAGAGAAAACACTGATAGTTGTATTTATTTATTTATTTTTTTGTGGTGCTGGAGATTGAACCCAGAGCCTTGCGCCTGCAGGGTAAGAACTCTAGCACTGAGGCACAATCTCCTGCCGCAACTCTGACAGTTTCAGTTTTGCACCATCATCAACCTGTTTTTACCCCATGATTTCCGTATCTTTAATAAAGGCATGACCTATGACTAAGTCTACAAAAGATACCATTCTTCAGTATTTTGGGTGGGTGGTAGTTTGGTCCAGGTTACCATTAGTGATGATGTTTTATGAAAATTAATTGTGGTCAGCATTATTAACTTTTTTTGTTCGTTTTTTGAGACAGGGTCTTGGTGTGTAGTTCAGGCTGGCCTTGAACTCATTATGTACCCGAAGTTGGCCTAGAACTCCTGGCAGTCCTACTTCTCAGCTTCCCAAGTGCTGAGATTATAGGTTGGTGCCACCACACCCTGCTAGTATTATTAATTTTTACATGTTAAAAACAAAATGAGCTTCTGGAGATTGTAAGTATTTGCTTCCTGGAATGTCAAGACTTTGTTGGTGGTGCTGCAAGGGAAAAGAAGGACAGATTTCATGGCTGTGAAGGAGAAGAATCGTAAACCTATTTTTCTTCAGTGTAAACAATATCAGAGTTTTTTTCATACTGGCCATTCTTACTGGGGTGAGATGAAATCTCAGTGTTGTTTTTATTTGCATTTCTCGGATGACTAAGGATGTGGAACATTTTCTCATATATTTATTTGCCATTTGTATTTGTTTATCTGAGAAGTGTGTATTCATCTCAGATGCCCATTTCTGGATTGGGTCTTTGAATTTGGATAGGTACCTGTTTTTTAATTCAGATATTTTCACCTGCCACATCTCTCTGGAGTTGCCCTAGCAAAGTGAGAAATTGGTTCATTATTTAGCATGGAATTCCAGTGATGTGAACGCCTTTGTGATGGACATGCTCAGCCCTGAGGGTAGTTTCTTTAGCAGTGGCTGGCCGGGCCACAGCCTTCTGGGTTCTTCTTGCCTAGAACAAAGAACTGGATAAGACAACCCAATGCTGCCCTGGGAACTGGCGCAGGCTGCAGCTCTGTGGCTGGTCCTCTTTTATGCCTTCCACGGTGAGGCAGGCCCAGGGTGGAAAACCTGGGAACCCCCTAGGTGGCCATAGGGTGGGACAAAACTGTGTTCCACCAATAAGATTACAAGTATAATTGCTCAGGTAAAATTGATTAAATTGGGATCAAATGGGGAAGCGTGTCCCACAGCAAGCAGACATGAATACAGAATGAGGGCTTTTCCTGTAGGGGCTTGGGCTACTGACTCTTCCTGGCTTTTTTAAGGTGATTGCTATCTGTTTAGAATAACAGTCCTTGAGGTCCATCCCTAGGACGTATGTGGGTGCATCTGTTTAATCTTTTGTGCACAGCTGGAGGTGTCTGTCTCCCCCACAGATGTGAGGTATCGCATCTTCCGCACTGGCCCCTTCCAGGGCCTGGCCCTGTCTGACTGCCTATAATATTTTTAATATTTCTATCTAATTCAGCTGCCTCTAACAGTAATACAGAATATCATAAAAACAAAGTAATGTGTGAGTACTAAGCCCAAAGGTGGATTTGAGAACTCTTGAGACCGATGATCTGAATTACAAGAAATAATGAAGACAGGAACATATCTGAGGTTTTTCATTTTGGTGCCCTAATTTCCCACTAAACCCCTCCCCCGTGTGAAATGTGATGTAAAAGAATCAACGTTCTAAAACTATATCTAGAAGGAATGAGCACACGTCCAAGTTTTTCCAATTAGCAGTTGTGAAAATGTTGGTGTAGTTCTTAGCTAGACTCAGTTGATATTTTTTTTAGCATGTAATGGTTCTGTACAAATATTTGTTAAATAAAAAGAACTACAGGGGCAATTGTGGTAGGTACACGCTTATAATTCCAGTCCTCTGGGAATTTAGGACAGGAGGATCCCAACTTTGTGCCCAGCCTAGGCAATTTAGGGACCTAGTGAGATCCTGTTTCAAAATAAAAAAAATAAAGCAATGGTCCTCAGTTTCAAAAAAACCAAAAACCATGTACACACACAAAATCACAGTACTGTGATAAATGAAAATTTCTGAATATTTAGCTTGAAAAACAGTATACTTTAAAAGATTATTGTCGTCAGTGTATTTGAAGAACTTTTAACGTAAGTATTTTTCCTGAAACCCTGGAGATAGCAGTATGTATGTTCTAAGCATTCAGCTAAACTGATTGCAGATGCTTGGGGCTGAACTGCTCTGGCAGGACTTCCCTGGAGATCTTCTTGCCTCAATCTCCTTGAATGCTGGGGTTATAGGTGGGAGCCATTGTGCCCAGCCAACATTATATCTTTAGGCTGTTGTAGTTTAATCTTGGTTGTGGGACAAAGTACTGAAGAATGTTCTCTAAAAACATGGACCTGTACTACTAGAGGTTGCATACTAATATAAAGGCTATATCTAAAATCAATAGGGCTGTTTTTTCAGTAACCAAGTAATGGTTGAGTAAGAACATTAGCATGTTCATAACAATAATTACTACTACATATGAATATCCTTGCAGACCTAGAAACTGAAGGAGTCCTAACACTCAAGTACAATATTAGGGCCACGCCCTTTAAGTGTAGGATGTATTAAAATACATTTAAATGGTCTATTTAAAGGCTTCTAAAGTATTTTCAGACTTTTTGATTGTGACAGCTCACACATACATCTGTGTGTATTGATGTGAGCTGAATTACACCACTTCAAAAGTCAGATGCTGCAGTTTGAACGTGTAGTACCTCAAAATGTAACCATTTTGGAGATGAGGTTTTTAAATAGATAATATTAAGTTAAAATGAGGTGTTTAGAGTGGTGCCTAATCTAAAATGACTGAGGTCGTGTGCGCACGGGAGAGACCATGTGAACACAGGGAGGAGATGACAGTCTTTGGGTCAGAAGCCCTCTGTAGATAGGCCAGAGAGAAGCCGCAGCATAAAACTATTCCCATCAATACCTGTGTATTGGACTTTCAGGCTCTGGAACTCTAAGAAATAGATTTCTTTTGCTTAAACCACCTAGTTTGTGATACTTCATGATCAGCCTTGATAGTACTAATATATTTATGTAATTAAAGGAAAACTTCATAATATAGTACTTTCCTATATTATGGTTGGTATACTCGAGTAGTGTCTGTTTTGATTTTTTTTTTTTTTAAAGTTGGCAATTTGAGGATGGATTACTGTAGAGTTTTTTATCCTGTTGGATATGTCCTGCTTTGAAGGACATATGTTAAGATCTTCTATTACTAGTGTGTCTTACGTTTCTCCTTGCATGTCCTATACTAATTTTCAAAATAACATTTAAAAAAATGTTCCAAAATTTTTAAATTAACTAATTATTATTTTTGGTACTAGGAATTGAACTCAGGACCTCATGCTTGCCAGGCAGGCTCTGTACTGCCAAGCTACACCCACGGCCTTAATTTATTTTTCAATGGCAGCTGGAAGGCAGTGAAACAGTGAACAGCCCCAGGCAGCCACGCCCTTTTCCCTTTTATATCCCCTAGAGGCTACAGGCCTATTGACTGGTGTCACCCATCCCCGAGTGGGGCTTCCACTACTCACACCATCCTAAACCCAAGCATCACACTACCCAATGCAACATCTCACACCCTAGACCCAGCCACCTACTAAAAGCTCCACCTATGAGCATGGGAGGCGTTGGGGTGACATCTAGACACAAGCCATAACACTTGTCTCACCACTTTCTTCTGTTTTTGTTACAGTTTTATGTATTATGTCTATTCGCATCTATGTTCATGTATTAAATCAAAAATTTGATTTAGTAGCTTTTAACTTGCATACCTATTTTAGAGAATTTCAGATGGAAAGAAGAATCTATTCTGCTTCTCAGATATTTACGTTTCTGTTCTCTTGATTTTCCATCTTTTCTTCAGAAATCATTCCCTTTCTGTATAAAGAATTTTCTTTAGCACTTCCTTTAGAGCAGGTTTGCTGCAGAGCAGTTGTCTTCGTTTTCCTTCCTCTGAGAATGTCTTTGTTTTACCATCATTCCCAAGGGATATTTTCACTGGTTATAGAATTATGGGTTGACAGTTCTTTCCTTTAATACGGTTAAAATATGATGTTTCTTCTTCCTGGTCTCCCTAGTTTCAGGTGGGAAATCTGGAATTGTTCAAATCAGTATATATATAAAATATAAGTAATTTTTTTCTGGAAGTTTTAGAGATGTTTCTTTGTTTTTCATTTTCAGCATTTTAAATGTGATGTTTTGAAATCAGGAGTTTCTTGAGTTTATATTCTTGGGGTTTGCCATACTTGATTCAGTAAGTTTGTCTTTTGACAAATTGGGTGAGTTATATTGTTTTTCCAATTACTTTAACTTTCTCCTCTCCTTTTAGGATTCTGATGGCACAAATGTTAATTCTGCAACAATATCGAAAGGCCTAATATTAGCTAAGTGTGGTGATGTAGGCCTGTAATCCCAGCACTCTGGAGGCAGACAGAAGGATCACAAGTTTGAGTCCAGTCTGAGAAAGTTAGCAATTTAGCAAGATCGTGTCTCAAAATAAAAAATAAAAGGGGCTGGGGCTATAGCTCAGCACAGAAGCCCTGAGTTCAGTTCCTGGTTACCTCTCCCCACGAGAACCTCCAAAGTAACAAAGTTTTTAGGTCTTTTCCCCCTATTTTTCAGATTGGTTAATTTCTAAAGCTCCATCTTCAAGTTCAATGACTGTCTTTCATCTCAATTCTTTTCTTGAGCTCAGTCAATAAATTATTTCAGTTACTGTATTTTCAGTTCTGAAACTTCCATTTGGTCATTATGGCATTTATTTCTTGGCCAATACTTAACCTTTCACGCATTTTAAAAGGCTATGCCCTTATGTGTGGGGTCATAATTATAATAACTGAATGGGTTCTAAAGATTTTTATGTAGCCGTGTATAGAGTCATTGCACAAAAATAAAACATAACAACTATAAAGAGTGTGTGTGCTGGTGTCATCCTTTCCACAGTTGAAACAGTTTACTTTTCTGTCCTTCTTTCCAGAAGCTGGGGGTTTTAGGTCCACACCCTCTTGCCTGTTTATCCTCAACTTTTTCCCTGGTCAGCTTCTTCATCCTAGTCATCTTTCAGATCTCATTTCAACATCACTATTCAATGAACTCTTGTGTTTTAATTCAATTGAACTAAAATTTTTCTTTTCTCTTTATTTTATAGTTACCTAGGTAGTTGTTTGTGAAATAGCCCGTTCAATTCTATATTTTATGTTTCACGAGATTGGGCCATACCTGATACACCACTGTTTCATTGATTCGGTGCCTACAAACATCCACTTAACAGGAACTTGTTAAAAAGTATTTGGTGCAGCAATGATTTTATATCGACTTGGCTGGGACCATGCCAGGCATTCGGTCAGACAGTATTCTGGGAGTGTTTGTGATGGTGTTTCTGGAGGGGGTTAACATTTGAGGTGGGTGAAACAGATTGCCCTCCCTCCTGTGGGCAGACCTCATCCAATCCTTCAGCTGGTCTGAACAGAACGAACAGATTGAACAAAGGGGATCCCTTCCTGCCTGTCTTGGAGTTGAGGGCATCATATCTTTTCCTGCCTTTGAGCTGGAACTGCAGTATGAGTTCTTCCTGTGTTTCGAGGCTACTGGCTCTTGGGCTGGAATTACACCACTGGCTCCCCCGGATCTCTGGACTTTTCAGCAGGTCTTAGGACCTTTCAGGCTACATAATCATGTCAGCCATTGTAACTTTTTAAATAATAATTCTCTTTATTTGTATATTGTTTCTGTTTCTCTGGAGAGCCCTGAGCAATGCAGTGAGCGTCATAGAACTAAAAAGTGAAGTAACTAAAAGGTATCAGAAAACATTTCCGAAAAACCTCTGTCTGTGGCTCTGAGACAAGAAAGCCATCTTGTGTCTCTGGGAATACCGTGTTGGAGGTACACTGTATATCCCTTTTAAGTGAAGCATAATTCTCTTCAGTAGTTCTTAATATATTTTGTGCCAAAGGTCCTTTGGCAATTTAGTCAGGTCTGTGGAATCCTTAAATTTAATAGTGTTAGTGAAAAAGATGCCAAATTTCAAAGACCCCCTTCCTTAGTAATTGTTAGTAGGTCTATGACTAAGGTCCATGAACTTTAGGAGTCTCTGGTGTGAAGCTCCTTTTCTTTTTTTGAGATAGGGTCTCACCATGTAGTTCAGACTGGCCTTGAATTTGCAGCAATCCTCCTGCTTCAGCTTCTCAAGTGCTGAGATTACAGGTGTTCCCCACCATACCCAGCTCAACTGCTTCTTAGTCTTGGGACTCTGAAAACTGATTCTTAAAGTCAGGGACTTTCTGATGATACCAAAGTGTGATGGATAAAAATCAATATTTACTTAGCATTTGCACTTTAAAACTTAGCAGAAATGCAAGCATTTATATAGCACTTCATAATTTACATAGCATACAAACAACACCCATTCTCTCAACAATGCAATGAGACACTTGTGACATATATGTGGGTGTTTGATTACTCTTACTCAGCAAACAGAAATTGAGAAGAGTCTCGATTTAACTCCAAATACCTTAAGTATTTGCTTAAAACCACAGGTTATATAATGCCTACTTATGACTCAAAATTAGACCTGAATCCAAGTAATACACTCAAAATTGCTAGTCACTCACATTCACTGGTGAAGTGTGCATGTAGGTATCAAGTGTATAGATTATTACAACATGACATATTCTAAAAATGGCTTGGGTAGCCATCTGCAGCAAAGCACAGTGTGGCCTGAAGCGCCACTCTTCCGAGATCAAGAAACTGATCAAGATAAAGGATACTCTGAAAAACCCCAGTGAGCTCTGGTACTTCTCCTGGTATGTCAATGTGTCCCTCAGTCAACCTGAAGTGGATCTGAATCTGGCTTAAAAATCAATTTATAAATCTGTAAATAGTGAATTAGTTTAATTAAGTGATTTTCTGTTGCTTGTGTGAAAAGTGTAATTACTACATGGGAATTTCAAATCATGAGTACTCTATATGCTACTGCATAAATAAATAATCTTGGTTTGAAATTTTAATTGTGTGGTTGGTTATTCAAAGCAGAAGTACACAGAAATGAATGACATAGAACTGAAATGTTGTTTCATAGTAATACATTCATGCATTCCTTTGTTAAGTTAAAATTGGTCGAGGCCCTCCCAGATCATGGGCTTGTGCTGGCAGACAGTTGTGACTAGCGCAATGTTTGGCTTCCAGAAGTGGGAATGGGGGGTTTCACCTGGGTGAGACAGCAGGTAGCAGGTAAGTGGGACTAAAGAGCCAGTATTACCTGTTTGGTTTGGATTATTCATACATTTCAATCTAAGATCTTAGATTTGGTTCTTCCACATTTTGTGTCATTGATAACTTTGTTTACAGAGACATTTCCCAACCTGCTTTTCTCCGTTGGTTCAGTGGCTTTGTTAAATGTCTTTAAGGATTCTTTGTGAACAAGAGCACCCTATTCTTGCTGAAGATATTTTGGAACCTTAATACTCATTTCAAGAGATATATTTGGAAAAATGTAGCATTGGCAATAATGATTAATAATTTCAATCCTTTAAAATGAATCAAGATCAGCAATCTGACTTTCAAATGAGAAATACTTAAACTGTTTAATAAAATCTCTTATTCAGTATTTTAAAACTCCAGTTGCTGTTTTAAGGGTGACCCAGTGCCTTTCTCCCTCCTGGTCTTTCTCTCCATATGCCTCTCTGCCTTCACATAAATTAGAGCCCTTCCCAGTCCTCGTCAAGGCTCAGGAAGTTATATTTGTGATCCCATGGAAAAATTATTGGAATTCTAGCAAGTTAACTCCAATCTATCACTTCCAATGCAACCCATGGTGAGAATAAAGACACTAAGGCGTATTTGTAGTTATGGGGAGCCCAGGTGTCCTAAGTCCAACCACAGTGGCTATCCTGAAGGAAGGCCGTGACCAGGGCTGAACCCAGGTTTTATTAATTCATGGAGAAGGGAGTGGCTTGAGGATGAGTGACTGAGAATGGCAGGGGACAGGTGAGTGCTGTGAGCTGGGCTGGGTAGGAGGCCTGCAATCACCTCTGCGGTATGTGGAGAGGGATCAGCAGAAAGAGTGATGTGCAGAACAACTGAGATGCTATCGAATGTTTGGGGGTTGGTGCTTCAGCTCTGATGTGTAATCTTAAGAAGTCATAGCCTCTATCTCAAGGCTCCATCCTGCCTGTCCCAGCTCACAGGCTCACCCAGGGGAACTATGGAGAGTCTGGGTAAGTGCTGTTAGCCATCTTCAAAGACGGCCATCAGCACCTTGGCTGGGCGGAGCTGCATTGCTTCAAGCCAAGTGAGGGGATAAGGAAAAGTCCTGGCCGGCTCTGTACATGCCAACACATGGAAATAGGGTCCTGTTCAGCCAACATGGAGGCAATGGCTTCTCCTTCAAGGAGAGCTGCTCAGGAGGCCCTCCACAAGAAATTACAGTGCACTAGTTATAATTGCTGTATGTCAGATAGTTACAAATCCCACAGCAAATAGTTACAGATTCCACAAATATGTAGAAAATAATTTTGGGGGGTTGTAAAGTTATATTTCACTATAAATTTTAGAGTATCAAAGGCTAAATTTTGGCAAAGAGTATATTTGATAATACCAATTTAAAATTGCTTTGCATCAGGTATAAATAAAAATTACTGCCTCAAAATAGCAAACAGTATTTCATAAAGAAATGGGACTAATACATTACTGTGCTTCTTTTTTTAAAAATAGGGTCTGATTATGTAGCCCAGGCTGATCTCAACCCCTGGAGGGCTGGGATTACAGACATGTGCCATACTGCCAGGCTTTACAGTGTTGACTCCTCCTCTCCCTCCTCCTCTTCTCCTACCTTCTCCTTCCCCTTCCCCTTCCCCTTCCCCTTCCCCTTCCCCTTCCTGTCTCTCCCTTCCTGTCTTGGTTACTTTTTTCTTGTTGCTGAGACAAAATACCCAACGCCCAAAATGAGGGGAGGAAAGGTTCATTTAGCTTACAGTTCGTGGAGGTTTCAGCCCATACTTGGCTGGTTCTGAGGCAGAGTGGCACATGGCAGAGGGCAACCTGTTCAGGGCAGCAGAGCACAGCAAAAAGGAGGAATGGCTGCAAGCAGCCTCTTTCCTTCCCTTACATTGAAAACAGGCTAACCCCACCCAGGGGGAGTGTAGCTCTTACACAGTCTCCAGGCCCTCCTCTTCCACAGGCTCAGGATGTGTACAAAGTAAGCACCCTGGCTTCCTGCTGAGTCGCTCAGCCAAACCTCTGGACTCTGCAAGTTGACACAATGTATCAACCGTAACACC